>DWFO01000444.1:0-20632 GCA_018246595.1 Mimoniades nurscia nurscia
AGAGGTAGGCCAGAAGAATGTAGAACACTCCCACGTTCCACCGGTTACTTTTACGTTCCACTGTGGAATAGGTGGTAAACCTATTGCCATGCATCGGGCACTTATAGCACGGGCACGTATATAAAAAGAATTATAATTATAATTAGTTATGTACATATATAATTCTTGAAGCGATTGGCAATGGATTGTTAGTGTGCTTCAATGTTTCACGAGTTATGTTTATATCACATCATGGAATGTAAGTATATTGTCATAGATCGGGCACTAATCCATACTTTGAGTCACTAGACATTTCAGGTTAGCAAAATCAATCCCACAGTCACCGACCCGGGGATCGAACCTAAGAACTTTCGATCAGCACTCGATCAATAAGGTAGGCCGCGTAAATATACATATACACCAATGATTTCGACTAGCCACTGGATAAATACTCGTGATCATCATTCAAATAATTGTCCAACCTGAAAATCGAACTGCCAATCTCCGCTATAACATTTAAAGTCGCTAACCACTATACCAACAGGCGTTTTTGTAACACGCTGTACAAATGCAAATTGTGCAAAAACGTTTAAAAGCTAGCAATTAGCTATTCTCCTTTTCATTTAGCCTGTTTGTTTTTATAGGTACTTAGTGACTTGAAATTTCCTAGACATTAAATTTTATGGGATTCGAAGTGTTCATTTCGGATGATTTAAAAATATTACCGTTTGAATAGCGTTAAAATTGAATAGACAGCAGTGTATGTTATGTACAAGTAGACTTTTAACAAAAAATACAAATGGCAGCGGCTCTTTATTATGAAGGTAGTTAGGTATCGGTCAAGGTTATTTGAATCTACAATATCTACGTACAAATGAATATTTAAATTACTATTTAATTAAATAGTTATTTATTTTTATTTTAACGTACACCTTTTAGTATTAGCTATTATGACATAATAGATTTGTGTTATTGTCTCGTTGGTCGTAGTGGTTGCAAGTGCGAGTGCCGATCGGGAGGTCCTGGGTTCGATTCCCGGGTCGAGCACTACTAAATTTTCTAATTTATATTTGCTAGTAGTGTCTCGGAGTCTGACTATGTGCCCGGTGTATGGCAATAGGCTCACCACCTATTCACAGTGGGACGTAAACGTAACTGGTGAAACGTGGGAGTGTTCTACATTCCTCTGCCTACCTCTTCGGGGTTGACAGGTGTGATGTTACGTTTAGATTTGTGTTTTGAGTCTTAAATCCTGTGTTTTGGCCTTTGTTTCTGGTATATACAACAATATGTTCATATAAATACTACATACTCGTAAATATGTACATGTGACTGATAAGAGCGGAGCGTATTTGATAGGTTTCTGGATAGAATTGAATGTCACATTATTATGGAAATGTAATGAAATTGGAAATGATAATAACACAAAACAATATTCTAGGGATGTCTATATATCTCTATACTAGCATTTCATTGCAGTGATATGTTTGTTGACGCTATTACTATTTATGATATGTTTATTAACACTATTTCTACCTTGAGTATTGAACCAAAAGGTGTCTATATTTCTCCTCTTGAATGCAAATAGGTTGTAAATGATTTGTATTTTTCAAGAAAATAACTTTAATTTAATATTTTATAATGTGTCTATTGACACCTTTAGGAGGAATATATTAAAGGGTTTCTCCACTTTCTACGAACCTCGTATACGACAGAAGATGGCAGAGCGCGAGCCTTGGGAGCGTTAGTTTTGATCGAATCTGATTTTAACAACTTACGTATACAAACTCAATAATAACTTTCTCCAAGAAAGTCCTTATAGCTCATACTTACGTATATCTTTATGCTAGGTTCCCTGTGGGGTAGGCAGAAAACTCTGATTATCAGTATCTTTACAGACCAGCCGTGGATCTCCCACATTCAGCAATCACTTTATACATGCTCGCTGATTTCAACACGTTTAACTCTAAATCTCGGTCCTTATAGTATTAACAGTTTAAAATCCGCACTTACTGGGCATAAGGAAGTAGACGAAAATTGCTAGGGCCACGCAAACAGCAAACAGGGCGATGGGCCAACGCAGCAGCCGCAGCGCGCGCATCAGCTTGCTGGCGCCCGCGCCGCCCGCCGCTGGCACGCGGTACAGGCTGTCCGGGTGCGAACCCTGCAACAATCGCACAAACAGATACAGCTACACGGCACAGAATGCTATATAATTGGTACATACGAAATAACTTTATGCATATCTTCACGTCAAGTCCGTTACGGGTAAGCAGAGCGACAAATATCTCTATTATTACAGAGCTGTCGCGTGTTTCTTGGACATTGATATGTATCTTTTCATTCATTCTTCTTCATTATTCATAGGAACATTGTAACAAACTAAGAAGTTGTGCAGAAGTGAAATTATATTTATTATGAAATATGTATACAGTCAGTCTATGTGTATCCATGGAAGAATAAGGATTTTTTTTGTTTCAACTTAGTAATGTAAAAAGTGTTGTTGGACTAATTAGGATATATTTAAATATTTTTTACTTCTATTCAATTATTCGTAAAAAGTAAAAAAAATATTCAGAAATCTTCTCACTTATTACAAATGACACGATATTACTTCATTATAATAATTACTTGTTTTGTAAGGTTTTTTTTATTATTCTCTCTTTTGCTTATTTTCTATAAAAGCTTGTACAAAATGTTATTTATAGTTATTAAAAGTCATGCAAACAGGAATAAGTTTTATGTAATACAAAATCCAGAACACCGAACTAATCAGTTTACATAACCATTTTTGTATTAAATTGATTTATTCAAATGTCAAAGTCAAAGGTTGAGATTTCTCAACAGCGTGGGTGTCGCCGTATTATCCAATGTTTATACGAAAATATTCGGCCCGGAATTCTGATATCTCCATTACCATAAAAGGCGCATAAACATTTCAAGCACACAATTTGCAATACACAATCGTGAGCAGCTGCTTCGTATAGTTACGCGATTGTTACATTTCAAAATATCTGTCTATTATGTCATTAAAACCGTTGCGAGGTGCCGGCGAGCATCTGTAACTTTTGGTAATCATTATAACATTTAATTGGTAAAGAGGTAACATAAGTAGTAAGTACTATAAAGGTAGTAAGATAAAATCACGCTTGTATGTCCCCTAAGGGGTAGGCTGAAGAGTGACGTATATTTGCATGTTTTATCAATTATACATTCCCCGTAGAATATGGGGTAAGACTATTGCCATACACCAGGTACTAATATACTTCGAGCTTCCACTGGGAATTCCCAGTCATAGAAACCCTTTAATTTTATGCCCGACCCAGAGACCGAACCCAGGATCTATTGGTCAGCAGTCGCTCTTGCAATTACTAGACCAACAGGTGAAGTGAATAGGTGAAGTATGTACCTATATAGTATTGAATGCTGTTGAAACATGAATCAGAATGCTGATATGCCCCTTGACCCTGGAGAAAGTTGTTACCACGGCACCAGCCATCGGCAACGATCGCTTTGCGATGATCTATTAAGCTGACGATTGTGAATTAATGCAATTCAGCCTTGTGCTTGAAGTTCTATTGAAGCTATTTAAACTTTCTTATGTTTCAAGTGAAGGTTTATTTTTGATCGAATACTTTTGTGTGCTAATGAGTTTCAATAAAAAACATAAGACAATACATATATTTAATACGGATACTATACAATGCAGGCATGTGTAAACTTTTACAATTTACATTATTTCTCTCACACCCACGATCACTGTTGGGCTAATAAATACTATAAGCTCACGTGTGGACCACTTGGAAGACAGAAAATGTCAACCGCAACTACATTTTTGATCCATTTTTATTACACACTTGTATGTAGGGAAACATTAACAACGTGCAAAAAAGCTTCTATCCTTTATTTCACTAATTTAGAAGTCAATGAGTTAACGTACTTTTATCACACAACGTTCTTTTTCAAAATATAAGATGTACTCGATTGCACCAACCAGCGCAGCGTTACCTTGTATAATATTAGTATAAACACTGATATATATAGACGAAGGATAATTAAAATACAATACATATAAAATCTTCGAGATCATTGTACTCGCTGATGCCAACACAGTTGTATTTATGGCGGCAGCTGAAGCAATAGAATAATAGAGCTCAGGTGTGGCACACGCGGAAAACATTAGCCAAACTATGTATATCTTTAGTTAATATGCTCTACTTTCAACATATACCATTATCATAACTAAAAGAACATTACAAGCCCAGCCCCAGGTGCAACTAAACACTCTACATGAAACGTGTCCTTTAGGACATGTAGTAAATTATGCTACGTACCTCTATCTAGATGTAGAGTTTGTACACTTGCGCTCGCCTTGTAAATGTCTCTTATCATATTGTACATATGTTACAACAAAATTTACAACCACAGCAATCTCTTAAAGCGCTAGAAAATGCTTATAATATAGTTAAAATTGCAAAATCGGAAATTATGAATATTACGTTTAAATTTGAAATATTCTATCACAGGAACTTTAAATAATGAGAACTTTTGTCTTATATCGTTTCTATCGTCACATAAATCCATATTGTTTTTTCTTTGACAATAGAAAAACCGATGAAGCGTCAATAATGTCTTACAATAATAAGCTTCTACATATTTTTTTAAGTTTTACAATTTACCTCTAGAGTTCACTAAAGCAAGAAAACAAAACTTATTCTGTACAAATAAATTGAACGAAAATTTTATGTATAGACTAAATGTTCGTAATAATTTCAAGAAAAGGAAAGCATCGACGAAAGTGCCTTCCTGGTGGCCCTGCGCTTCACATGAAATTATCTTTTCGCAAGGAACTTGTTTTTCCTTTATAGCCTGTTCAATTAGTTTCGACACTTTTAATACAGAGTCCATGCGTGTAAAATATCTTATCACCCTTCAATGTATACAATATTATTCAGATTTATAAACATTCCCGAAATCATAATAGTGTGTGAATAACGTATCTACCCACGCCAATTTTTATATTCGTGTGTTTAAAATTTTGAAATATATAATTAACTTTATACCTTATTTTTTCTACCCTTTTATCTTGCCAATATTGAACTCCGATCTTCTTTACAATTAGAGCATTAAGGCCTACCACGATGGCTAAGTGTGGGTTCGAAGACTTCACTTAATATTATGGATTGAGTCGTAAATGGATTAACTTAATATTATAAATATCGCAATTTATAGACTTACATCGTAGCTTACCTTAGCGACGAAAGGCTTCACGTCCCTCGGTCTAGCGAAGTATTTGTCGAGCTTGTTCTCGTACCCGTTGATAATGCCATCAACGGTCGGCGCTTGGACCGCTCTTATCCGATAAGTGCCGTATTGTTCGCCGTGCTCCGATATTGTTGGCAGGTTGCCATTAGGGGAACTGCAGCTGCTACTTGAACGGGAGTAAGCGTAATTCACGGAACCGTCGGCTGGATTCTTGGGCTTTTTTGTGAAAGTGCAACGCCTCGGTTCTTCCGATGGTTTCAGGTCGTACGTTTCAAACTTTTCCGTTACGAAGTGCTCTTCCACGTCAGTTGTAGGCACGTAACGCAAAAGCCTGGGCTCCTTCACCTTCTTTTCAAATTTTACGGAATCCGTGTCGTTGTCCAACTGCGCTAAGTTTAGTGAACGTTGCAGCTCGTTAGCTGTTCTGTTCGTCTTCCGTTTAATTTTCCGTTCAGCTGTCCGACTATGGACATGGTCGTCCACTATCTCTGATTCCGAGGCCGGTCTATCGCCGTACAAAATATAGTTACCGTTTACCATTTTTATACTTTAAATTATTATCCACTTGAAATCATAATCAATCTTCACAATCATTATTATAGTCTCTCAATTACGTAAAACATTGTTGAATAGTCATTTTTTAGTCGCTACTATGATCATTAAACATACAGTTGCTACTCGATCGCGACACTAAGGTTGAATGAAGATTCTAATACCCGATACAGTTTGTTCGATTGTCACTATCACATTTACATTATAACTGGTCATGCGACGAAATTCCTTGCCTGTAAATCGTCTGTGTTTATTATGAACGGTGACGAGCCGGATGAGTAACCAATCAAACAGTTGAATTTCCGGTCGATTGACAAACAAAGATTGTCAACAGTAGGTACATATTATAATTGTGGTTTTGGAAACAGTGCTGGATTCTTTAACCATTCATGATTCACATTCTACACATATTTATGCAATATCTAATCTATTAACTATAAACATGTGATAATCTCATATAATTGTAAATTGGTCCATAAAATTTATCCGTTCTATTTCGAATATCTGATTAATAACATCTATGACAAAAATCTAAAAATTGTAGACGAACAAACCGTTGACTACTTCGAAACAAATAATGAGAACATTTGCTATGTTGTAAACGGCAAGTACGTAAAGTGCAGATAACATTCGAAGCGTTATGTCGGCCATTATTGTTTTGAGGTGGTTCCCGCGGTTTTTGCCTCGTTTACGCGGGAACGTTCTCAGTAAAACGCGTGCGCGACAATGGCGCGGGCGAGACAAGCAACGAGAGTGAATTGCCCGCGATTGTGCAATAGCCCAGGGTGTTTTATGCAACTGATGTGCCGTTAATGCAACAGATGTACTTGATAGAGTAATGCTTATGTTTACCACTGCGTGATGCGCTGTTCTGCAAATTGTAGCGGTATCAGCACATGCACGAGTATTGCCATACACATGATTAATATTATGCAGGATGTTTGACCTTGATCCTACTTGCTTCTCAACAGGGATATAAAAAATTCCAAAGGTCTGAATTACGTACTAAAATTATAGTATGTTGAGTTAGGAATTGAAACTTAACTTGAATGACAGTGGTAATGTTTTACTATTATTAGTTATTAAATGAAATAACGATTAAATTTCGCATACTTTAAGCAACGTGACAGACAGGTAATCGCTACCTAGTCGGTAGTGGCTGTCTAAATAGAAATTAGCTCATCTTTCCCACAGTTTAATCGACAGGTCAGTATATAAATTGTATCGAGAACTATGTATGTAAAGATTATTACCACACAGCTCTATGCTCCAACTAACCTATTACTGTCAGTATTGTAATTTACGTTTCACTTGCACTTACAACACGCCAATCGATCGTAAATTGATTTTAAGATGATTCAAACTGCTAACGTTGCCTACTTAAGAGGTGAAGCATCCATCATTTGTAGATGCTTTATGGTGTTTTAAAGCAATATCTATCATCGTTATGGTTTTCTGTTCTATCAAACCAGTTCTGTATTAATATTTCAAATTACTTATTAATTTTATATATTGCCCTTTATAGATCGTTCCGTTTCACGATTAATTTTAACATTGTAATATATATACATACTAAATTTTTATAGCCGTT
Source organism: Mimoniades nurscia nurscia (assembly GCA_018246595.1). Taxonomy (NCBI): domain Eukaryota; kingdom Metazoa; phylum Arthropoda; class Insecta; order Lepidoptera; family Hesperiidae; genus Mimoniades; species Mimoniades nurscia. The sequence goes on from DWFO01000444.1 coordinate 7,388, forward strand.
ATTATTAATCAGCTTTTCTTTTTTATTAAAACGTGTTGTTTAGTGTAGTGTGTAAAGGTTGTGTTTGACAGATATGAGTTTGTGAACATCAAAATAAACAGTTCTATAAGTAATTTTAAATTAACATTCCCAAGCGGATACAATTACATAGCCCTTCATCCCAAATACCTTCAATCGGTAATAACATTGTCTACTAATTGAGGTTATACTGTACATTAATTTACTTGACTCTATTCGTCTAACTGGTGTCAAGGATTCCCCGACACCGGGACGCAAATGTACGATGATGGTATATTTAATGCTTTAATTTTTTTTTTTATTGAAGTGAATTTTTTTTTCCGGCCAGTCTTAATGTTTGAAGAGTTACGAAAAATTCAAATCACGTGTGAGGTTAACAGATTATTTTAGTAATGGACAATTCATGTTTATTCTTGCAGGGAGGATATCATGTAATAATAAAAAACTAATTGTTAAAGTAACATCACGCTTGTAAGCCCCGGAGAGGTAGGCAGAGGACTGTAGGTACTACGACCACGTTTCACGAGTTAACATCAAAACGTTGTTATTTTTAACTACAATCGTTAAAAGTATGAAAAATGTATTTTTCTTTACATCATGTTACACACGCGGTTCTCAATAGTTATATATGTACCTATATCTTTTGGTCAACAAAAAAATATTTATAATTTACTTTATCTGCATACAACGAGCAAGATATTTATTGCGCGTGCTGTCTACGAGCAATGTTTTTTTCCAATCGTGCTAATATTCCAGTGAGAGAACAACACTAGTCTACTATCAGTATCTACCTACATACATTACTAACCTACCTACAGTACGTACCAATACTACCTACCTATTGTGTTGTGCGTCAATTTATATATAATAATTTGTCTTGTTCCATAAGAAGGACATCACGATTGTAAATGTTATACGACTTGGTTAAATATGAAATTCCTTCGCGTAATTGTTATACCACAGATTCACTATTCGTTAATATCACAATCATGATATTAAGACGAACCCGGTCCTTGATCTATGTATAGGCAACCATTTCATAAGAACCAAACGTATTATTATTCGAATGCTCGAGACCTATACATTGTACGCGAACTTTGCGCTTGTCGAGTCATCTCAATCATTTGCCGTTCGATTCTGATATTTATTGCTTAACTCTGCATCTAAATTCCTATGGGGTCAGTTCGCTGTATATTATAGGGCGAAATCTAAAAACATATTCATTGCTATTCAATGGGTCTCAGATCCGGTGCTCTCGATAATACTAACATATAACAATAATCACGAAACCAAATTCTGACAACAATATAATAAATTCTCGGCCAGGAATTTTCAAGCAAATTCTAATTTTCAGTTCGTAAACATATAACAAAATAAAATCGGTATGAAAATGATAGAAAAAACGAATTAACCGGGATATTTTTTGTCTCTTGAGCAACCACATGCGTAACAAGGACAAATGATTAATATAGCGTGGCCAGCCACTAATATGCAAATATAAATGTGCAAGCACTATGCTATTAGAAAATTAGTGCTGGCTATTGCGCTTTAACGGCCTAATACACATTGGCGATACGCGTCGAACAGTGCACCTTAGCGGTATCCGCACGGACGGACGCATGTTGTACGAGTACGAACAGCAGCGTCACAGCCGAACGAGCACCGCGGCCGCCCGTAGTCTTTAATGTACAATCAGCAAAAATGACGACGTTTCCTCCATATATTGTTAATTTTGTTTACTATTTTAAATTGAGTTTCAAAGAAATAAAGTCGTATAAATGAAATGCTGTACAGTAACGGTGATCAGAGGTCATGAAGCCGGCGTTCGTGTATGACGAGAGCGATGAATATCACTCGTTCTCTGCCTATCCCATAATGATACTGGCATGAAGATATAATTATAAATGCAGTAAAAGAAAAGTGATAAGTAAAGCGCTTTTACACACCTATCAGAACAGGACTAATCGGCTAAGTTTATGACATAACATTTCTTTTTTTTGTTCCCGAATCGAAGCTATTTGCTTTTTTATTTGTATGAAAAATTAAAAATTACTTCTGTATAATATAATGTTTACATATACAAATGTATTGTATTATTATTTCACATATAATTTGTTATAAAAGGTATTCCGTATAAATTGTACTTGGAAGATCGATAGGGCATTGGGCGGGCGGTATTTAGATTTACAGGCGAAATTTGGAATAATATTGCTAATAATAAATTTATTTTATGGAATATCAAACTGTTTACTGAGTTCGTTGCCTCATTAATATTGTTACATTCCATCTCTGAATACTGAGATTAATACTAGTGTAGATTTTTATTTATTTCGTTATTTTTAGTGTAAAACAAATTTTCAAACTTGAATTTAGAATGTACGTTAATTCTACTGGTGAATAGCTATTAAATTTTAAATTTAGAATGCTTACACTGATGCTAAAACTTAATAAGGTCTCAGAATTGTGTAATTCAAAACATTTCTTACAATATTTCTTTCGATTAATATACGCCCCGTTTCTTGTATTGGCAGCCAACTTAGAAATCTGCGCTAGTCTATAATATATGTTCGTCCCAATTAATATCCAGTAAGTTATTGGCGAAGTGAACTGTGACATGTAAGAATTACAATACCGGCGCGGCGTTCCGTTAGTTAAGTACGATTGAAGAGTGAGTACGGTATCAACGGAAATCGATTGTCACATAGTGCAATCACACAGTTACATAGTCACATAGTCAATATGTAAATACTATTATGTATCATAGGCTTTATGTAGTGGTGGTATTTATGATTATATTGTTACTAGTATTTTATATGCGATATGAACTTTGTTTCCCGAAATAGTGCACAGTATAGGGCACATATTCAGACTCTGAGCCACTATACTAGAAAATCTAAATTATAAAATTTAGTAGTGCCGAACCCAGGGCCTCCCGATCGGTAGTCGCACTTGCAACCGACACGACCAACGCGGAAGTCAGAGAAAAATTGTAAGACGTGTCAAAGAAAAAGTGGTAAGAAAAATTTGTTTCCGAAACAAGAACGATGTTTATACGAACGTACTTCGTTGATGTCCGAAAGCAAAAAAAAATATTAATACCTATTATTATTCGCTAATTATTACTATTATTAACATTATTCGCTAATTATCATTATTATTAACATTATTCGCTATAATAAACAACCTATACGTATATAGCTCTTTCTACAATATTCCAAAAAATCACTTAGCTTAACCGAAAAAATAGCTTAAAGATTCATTGACCCGTCAATAAAAGTTTTGTGATAAATTTTTTTACAATATCAGATTTTTTATGTAACAATAATAACGTATTTACAATACTTCATCGCAAAATGAAAACAATAGCATCAGCTTTGTAAAAAAAATATTTTTTCTTTAAGATATGACGCATTTTTTAGTAATTGCTAAACAGACCGCTTGACACCAGCGTTAACTTTAATTCAGATTGAATTACTAATATACTAAACTGAATTTACAGGTTAGAGGATTTAAGAAATATCCAAAGAACGCATTTTAATAGGACATTGAGTATATATTAAAAAATATTACCCCATAGATAGTTCTAGAAGTAGTCACGTTAACATCAATAAAAAATCCAGCTCATCGACAAATGTACCTATGTTTACGAACCGCAATGATACAAACAGCGCTTTGGAATCCTGAATGTGCACAAACAAACAAAATTATTAATACAGTCTCTCCGTACACACAAACGCGCACTGCACCCGCCCAATATCGGCAATAAAACGACAATATTGTCTATGGCTTGAGGAGTTGATGGTACAAGGTTGCGCGTTCGACTGAGGTGCCGCCACCACATGGCACTCACCACCGTTGCACCACTACGCATTGTCAAGAAATCGCCGTGGAAACCTGAGAACATAACGTTTACGCAACCCATTATCCAGAAGACACTAGATAATTTCGATGGACGCCCAGCAGTTCTCACTGGCCAACGATCGAAATATAAACAAAAGCTGTTTCAAACATAGATATTTTTGAACCATTCCATTGCATATCCGTCGAGTTGCATTGCAATTTCGACAGCTGGTTATTATTTTGACATATGTATATGTGTGTGTTATCTGAACTCTAACTGTTTCCTAATTTCATCTATATTTTACTGCACTTAGCAATTTCCTGTGTTACTTCACAAGGTCCTGACCAAAATACATACTCAATATTCTTGATCTTAGGTCAATTTGTAATACATTTGTGTTTATTGATTAGGTTGCACGACGAACCGAAGCGATACTTGGGAACGGATGATTTAAAACTCATGTCATCGAAATTATTTAAATACATTTTTTATTTAACGACTTTTAACAACTGGGTCGTAATATTGACAAATTTATACGCTTATCTCTTGTCTCATTAAATATATACCTACATACATATGTATATATGTAGTACTCAAATTAACCTACTGGATTCTAAAATATATTTGATTAGGAAATGTCAATTTAAAATATTGTTACGACCATTTATGTTATCAATTACGTTCCATGTAACTGATGTTGTCGAATTAAAGAAACAAAAATACTCTAATTTGAGTTATCTGTCCATACACGACATCTATTAGGTACTTTCATTTTATTCGCAGTCCAGTTTTAATTGATTCCAGTTTTAAGAATGTTACGTAACAGATGCCACGAGACTCATAGCCGTGTATGGTATAAAATTATTCAAAGCAGTGAATAAGTGATTGTCCAGAGAATTAAAATTTCACTCCTTTTTTCATCGACGCATTAATTTATTTGCATATCATAATGCTTACTTCCTTGAAACGTACAAGATAAAGACGTGGTCTAGTTCCCGTGGTGGGAGCGGAAAATGTGTCCATTGCACTGTACGGATGTACGGAATAATACTGTGATTAGGAGTGAACGTTATGACAAATGACATACATACGAGTAGATGTGACCAGAATTGTATAACAAATAATATTTGTATAATTGCCCATGAAGGAAGTTTGACTGCCTCGTTGTTGGTCGTATTGGTTGCAAGTGCGACTGCCCAACGGGAGGTCCCGGGAATCGATTCCCGGCTCGGGCACTACTAAATTTTCTAATTTAGATTTCCTGGTAGTGGCTCGGAGTGTGGATATGTGCCCGGTATATGGCAATAGGCTCACCACCTATCCCATCGTGGGACTTAAAAGTAACTGGTGAAACGTGGGAGTGTTCTACATTCCTCTGCCTACCTCTTAGAGGATTATGGGCGTGAAGTCACGTTAGTTTATAGACTTTGAAACAAATTCCCAAGCAAATTTCGTATGACAATAGAACAAGTTATGATTAAAGAAGTTCCATTTCAACTTCTACCTCTACCTGAATGATCACCAGGAACAAAGTTATGATTATGTTATGACCCCCGACCCAACAAAGATTATAACTAATAAAAACGAATTAAAATATGGTCAACTTTGACAACTGTTTGTCTAAATAAATTACATATTTTGATTTTTTCCTACCTTCTAAATATCAGTTTAAAATATTTAGTCGAAAATCAGATGATTTTTAATAAGCAAAATTACACATTGCAATTCAAACTTATGCAAGTGATTGAGATTGAAAATCAAAAACTGATTTCAATAAACAAACATAGTTCAAAAATACTTTTTTTATTTATAGACTGTCCATTTTTGGAATAGATTAAAAAAATTTCGAACTACAGTTTGATACTACTGATGAAATTTAGTACACGCCTTAAAATACATGCTATTCAAAATGACCTCTGTCAGACTATAGCTCAGTAAAATATGAATAAAAATGTCACCACAGTTGCAGAAGGTTAAAATGTTTGAAACATGCTTATTATTATTACTTAAGGCAAACTTGAAAAACACATACTTATTTTCCTTTTCATGTTCTTGGCAAACATCCACAATTTGCAGGATGTTGTGATTAGCAGACAACTGGAGAGACCCAACATTAATTTGCATGTAATCACCCAAATAGTCCTCAGCCAACTTCCTTACTTCTTTAGGCCATGTCGCAGACCACATCAGGGTCTGTCTATCAGGCCTAATTTGTTCAATGATCTTTCTTATTTGAGGTTCAAATCCCATGTCCAACATTCTATCAGCTTCGTCTAACACTAAATATGTGCATCGCTGCAAGTTAGTGGTGCCTCGTTCAAGGAAATCTATTAATCTTCCCGGTGTTGCAATCACTATCTCCACACCTCTTTCTAAGTCACGAGCCTGCTCTCTTTTCGGTGCCCCACCAAATACACAGGTGTTACGAACATAAGCTGCATTTCCAAAGTCTGAAGCAACTTGTTGAATTTGTTGGGCCAATTCCCTCGTGGGAGCGAGCACAAGTGCAATGGGACCGTCGCCACGCCTAATTGGCTGTTGGTTGTTAATGTGTACGATTGCAGGTAAAATGTACGCTAATGTCTTCCCGGAACCAGTCTGTGCAATGCCGACTAAATTCTTTCCTGACATAGCAATTGGCCACCCCTGTGCTTGAATAGGTGTCGGATCCTTGTAACCACTGCTCTTGACAGATTGCATTACATAGTCGGGGAAGTTAGCTTCATCAAAATGTTGAATGGGACTTGGGACTTTGACACCACTCACTGTGATTTCGTGCTTGTTTCTGTACTCTTCAATTTCATAAGGAGATCTGTTCAAAACAGATTCAGGTGGGTTATAAAAATCTTTGTTGAAGGGTTGAAGAGACATGGTCTCCCAATTCGGGCGACGCATATTTTGACCGTTAGTAGACTCCTTCTTATTCCCAAATCCACCAGAACCGCCGAATCGGCCACCGCCGCCTCCGAATTTCGAACGTTCATTACTGAACTTGCTTCCTCCAAATGTAGAACTGCCACTTCCTCCGCGGTTATAGTTCCAACTTCCTGACCTGATAAAATAAAAATACAGATGTAAAAGTGTATGTGAAATAATAATCATTGTTAATACCAAGAATATTATGTAAAAATAAAGCCTAATCTTTGTCTATCTGTATCCTTATGATGTATATTATCCATTATTAATTCCTTCAAAATCCAATATTCATAGCTGAAATTATCCAAAGTAACTCCATATTCAGTATACAGACTTTTGTAAGTTAGATTTTCTAATAATGGTTTGGAATCTGATACTGTACCTGATACGGTAATAGACTCACCCCATATTCCATACTAGGATGTAAATGTAAGTGGTGAAACATTCGAATGCACTATCCTTCTGTGCCTACCTCTTCAGGGTTTACAGACATTACCTTATGTTTCATAGAATAATGTATATTATGTTTCAACTCAATAATCATAAAAAAATTAATTAAGAAGTAAATGTTTAGACATATTAACTATGTGTAGACAATGTTGAATAAATTGAAACTCAAATCTACCATATTACTCTTTTGCAACATAAAAGTATTAGATCACTACCAGTGATTATCTTACTGAAAGATATAAATTTATACACTTCAAAACTAAGATGATTATCTCAGTTATAGTGTGCAACTAACAACTCACTTTGAACTAAACCAAAACAAAAGAACCTATTCACAAGTTTTAAATCCAGAGCAAAGATTATAATGGTTGACTATGTATGTAACATTATACCTGTAATCCACAGAGGTAAGCAGAGGAGTGTATTAACACTCCCAGCTTTCAGCAGTTGTTTAAATCCCACTATGAAATAGGTGGTTAGCCTATTGCCATATACACTGGACATATTTCCAGACTCTAAACCACAACTAGAATATCGAAATTAGTACAATCCAGTAGTACCTAACTTGGAATTTAAAGTGTCCTGGATCCTTGAGATCAGCAGTAGCACTTGCAACTAATATCAACAGCCAACAAGGCAGTAAAGGTTGACTAATTTAACACAAATATATTTAAGCTTTTGAAATGATCTGATGATTTTTATCTGATTGACTTGAATTTTGACAGTTATAGACAATTTGCCACATAGGGTTTAGATTAGAACGGATTTTCGAAAATACCACCCCTAATGGGGTCAACTAGGGATAAAAAATTTTATGAGCCTGTTAAAGCTTGTTTATCTATAACTTGATGTTGACAACACTGCATGTTTGTCACACATCATCACCATTTTATCCCTTCTTTTTATTATGCTAGTTTGACTGCCATATCACGATTATGGATCCATCCCTATTTAGTACATCTCTTTGCTCACTGCTGCCAATATTATTTATAATTTGTTTAGAGTCATGCCAGGCAATAAACCCAAAAATTGTACCCCATTAAGAATAAAAAGTTGAAGGAACAAGAAGCTGTTTCATTCCTCAACAGAGACACCTATAATTTTAGATTTAGGTTTTCCAATAAACAAAAATTGATGAGTTTGATCATTATTGTAAATTTTACCCTTAAGTAAATACTAAAACAAATTAATACCCTTTATACACAAAAAATACTGTTTTTAAATATTTCACTTTGTTACTTCGTTTTAAGACTTGAATAGGTACCTGAAACCCAGTACAGATTCAAGTATCTAAAAGTACATAATGTAACACACATTATTAACTTACATTTCAGAAAGTGCCTAGAAAGCGAAAGCTGTTTCAACTTAAATATATAACTTGTTTTAACTTAAATATATAACTGAGTGAAGCTTGGTCATCCAGCTGATGAAATAACATGGACAAATTGAGTTATATGACTGCTTGAAAAAGAAAACTAGATTAACAGGCAGCAATTCTGCAATTGACTGCCTCGTTGATCTTGCTACTTGCAAGTGTGACTACCAAACGGGTGTTCAATTCCCGGGTCTGGCACTATTAAATTTTCTAATTTAGATTTTCTAGTTGTGGCTTGGAGCCTGGATATGTGCCCAGTGTATGGCAATAGGCTCACCACCTATTCCATTTTGGGACCTAAAAGTAACTGGCGAAAGGTGGGAGTGTTCTACATTCCTCTGTCTTCCTCTTCGGGGATTATAGGCGTGATGTTACTTTTTTTTTCAAATCTGCAGTATTCAACAGTATTCCACATAAAGTATAACAAAATCTCTACAAAAGGGATATAGTTGAATTAATTAAATATATTCCATTACTATTACTTATGAAATAATAAAAAGTAAACGTAACTGGTGAAACATGGGGAGTATACTCCATTACTTTGCCCACATCTTCAGGGATTACAGGCGTTATGCTACGTTTTTTTACTATCAAATATTAGTGCGCAGGGATAAAGCATTGCGATCGCAAAAATCAATAGGAGGTATTTAACTGACGCTAATGGTGACGTGGACCGCAGATGCCAACTCACGCATGCGCAATTAACTAGCGCAATACTATTCATGTTACTCCAACGTATGAAATTTGATCAATACAACAAACGAGTCAAAATGGCTGCATTAAGTTGCCTTATATAAACCTAGCAGAACTAATTACAGTAGCATTCTCTCGAGTATATGAAGAAACACAACTGAAAAATTTATTAACTACAATTAAATAATTGGCCAACTTCAGCGGACTTATTACTTTTTTATTTACTTACATTAAATGACTAATTATTCATAGAATGCTTCAGTGATTGAAATTTTACTTAAAATTATCTTCGAAAATACATCATGTTTACAAGAGATAAATAGAAAATAAACCTACTTACATATTAGATTGTTTCTTTTAACACACGATGGCCGTGATTTGATGAGATATATTTCTTCAATTGAAGCTGAACTGAAATGAAGCAGGGCTGGTCTGAAAATCATACACAGAATTTTGTAAAATGGATCAATCATCCGTAGCCTGAGCATGAAAATGTAACCCATTACAAACTACACAATATTACACTTGTCTAAATTATTTTCTAAGAACATTAAAAATTATTGTTTTTCATTTAAACAAAACGTGTCTCACCTTAACCACTGCTTTTAAAAGAGAACAAGATCAAGAACACGCCAAAAGAACGGAATGAACTGACATGATAATGATAACTGTCAACTGTCAGTCAGAGTCAGTGCAGCCAACATAAAAAAAAATCTTCCCCCTATAATGATGTCAAATACCCGCCCTTGAAACCCCCAAAATTGTCATTTACACTTTATAATAACGAATATTATGACCTCGGTCGGAAATACAGATTTTTTTTATATGTTAACGAGCAAAACAGAAAAAAACTCTTTCCCGAAAATGTTGGTAAGCAAAAAGAAAACGATCACCAGAAAAGGCTGGCGAGCAAAAAAAAATCAACGATCCCCTGAAAATGTTGACGAGCAAAACCAATACAATCTCCCGAAAATGTTGGCGAGCAAACAAAAAAAAACAAAAGCGATCTCCCGAAAATGTTGGCGAGCAAAAAGCAAAAACACGATCTCCGGAAAATTTGTTAATAAAATAGTTAATAAAATATTTTTATCAAATCTTTTCTTTTAATAAAATCAAAATCATTTCTTACATTTTTGTATACAAGAAAAAAATCCTTAACCTTGTAATCACTGAATCATTTGGTTTTATTTATTTATTTAATTTACTTTGGGCAATCACACAAATAGACGCCATAAAGTATATAAAAAGAACTAACGACCTAAGAGCGACATCATCGATGAACTAAAGCCGTTTAAAGTCAGAAAATGTCGTTTTAACCGTCTTTTCATTGAATAAAGACCTCCTACAACATCATTAGAATACGAAGCTAAATTTCGCCAACATTTACGAAGTTAGAATAGCGTGATCGAAAATCAGGCGCCTTAAAACGCAGGAAACCCGGATTCAAGTCACGGTCCAAGTGTTTCTTTTATTTTTTCTCTTTTTTTTGGGTCAGTTTTTTTCGAGTTTCAATAATTTTATCTCTCTTTTTTCTTTCTTTTTGTGAGAAAAACTGTTCTTGGGAGCACTAAAGAAACAAGAAAAATATTGTTGATTTGATTGATTGGCTTTTCCTGCCATCTATTGGCGATAGAAAGTAACTGATTTGCAACACAGTTTTACTAAAGCTAACAATAAAGTAGATGGCGTTGTCATACGACCCTAAGCTTTGGTTTGAGTAGGCTTTGAGATTAAACCGCGTTAACCAAGAAAATTGTCGTTTATTTCTATTATCGATAAAATATGTCTTTTTATCCCACGCGTTCATTTAAAAATGCCTGAATTAAATTAAATTACTAAAAAAAAAACACCGAGCATAGCTCGGTCATCCAGATATTTGAATTTGAAATAAACATAAAAGCACTATAAATAACACAAGAATATTTAAATTTATTCTATTATATTATATATACATAATAATATTTTTTATGATGATGATAGGGGAGCCAACATAATAACAAACATAATATTACGTGTAATTTACTCTAATTTAAATGAATTACACATTCGAAATGTAATCAAAAGTATCCGTTATTTTATTGTTAATTGGTTAATTAAATAATCATTTAATATGCTAAATATATATGCTTAAGCTAAACAACAAATTCATATTTATTTAAACAACGAAAAATATTCCAAATGTAGTACAAAATATGTTATTTTGGCAACATTGCTCAGCTATGATGTTCCGGTCTGCTTACTACGCTAAGTATCAGTTTGCCAGACTTATTTTTACAAACCCACCAAATGAGGCCGTGTAAATCACCAGAAACCACTAAAACTTAGCGGCCTAACAAACTACCAGAATTCACTAGATGACCTAAAGACAACGACTACCTACCTGAATATAATTTAAAAAATAAAAAAAAAACAACGATGTAATTATTATAATGAAATAATTATTTAAATAACTACAAAAATGAAACAATTAGTAAGTACATAACTAAAGGTGATAGTCTTCCGAGAAATCAGCTTCATCGTTTTTTTTAGTTTGTGAAGAATTTTTTGTAATACTATATTTGGTATTAAGTAGTTAATGCAGCATTTGCCTTCAGGTGATAAGCGAGCACGAACTGTGAGAATTGAAGAAAAGAGATCAAACTTCATCAAGTTTCTCTGTTCATTCTAGACAACGTTCATTCAAAGGCTTTTTTTTATTTCAAAACGAAAAAGGCTTGAGTTCGGCACACAACAAAACAAATATTTTAAAGTAAATGTTATTTTTTATCTAGAAAGTAACCTAGATCGTTTTATGAGTTGTATTAGTGGTTAAATTCGTAGCTTACCACGAACTGGAATAATCTAATCGACTAAAAAATCCACTAGCCACTAAAACTAATATTTTCCCGCCGAAAAAGGTGTCTAAACCACCAGATCAAGTGGAAAATCCACTAAATTGGCAACACTGCTTGGTATATTAGAATGATCGCGGTCTCTCTCTTTATCGTTTCATGAACTATTGTACTCTCATTCTTTCACATGAGTCGCACAGGAACGAGGAGCACGATGCCGAATAGACCGATTAGACTGATGTCCGATTTGCTTTCGGAAACGTTTATTTTCGTACATGATAGTGAAACGGTTCCTAATAGTACATCGTACATGTACTACCCAAGACTACTACTCGTTAACCACAGACAATGCGACATTTAATTCTTTCAAATATTTTCAACGTTAAGTAACACGATTCTGCAGTTGAACTTTGTAAAAGTACCTACTATGTACCTCTTTGCAGCTACACATTTTCTCATTTAAACTATAAATTAACGCAACATCACGCCAATAATTACCGAGGAGGTAGGCGGAAGAGTGTATATTCCCACATTACACTAATTACACTTACGCCCCACCATGAAATAGATAAAAACTATGAAGCAGAAGCGGCTAAATGAACTCGCTCTGTGGTACTGCTTAGGACCCCTCAAGAACACCTTAAAGAGGAGGATAATTAATTCCCATATCATGAGTTGAACAGCGTTTTGGAAATAAAGCAAACCGACGCGATGAACTGAAAACCCGTGTAAAAACATTATCAAAGCCAACGGCTCTTCTCCATCAGTACACCTGCCAAGTTTACAAAACTTTTCAAATTGAGCTGTTCACGTCTGGCATAACAACATTATCTAATCAACGATGAAGTACTTATCGCCTGCGATAGAGACCTTCATATATAAAAAATTAGAAAGTACCTACTATGCGAGCGAGAGTACAATCGAAACATTACATTCGAGTTCTCAATCAAATTTCAACTTGTACACAGTTTAATGAAACAGTAAGGATTCCGTTATTTGTTACTTGGAAATACTTATCTACAACAATAAAGTTTCAGTTTCGAGATAAAAAAAAAAGTAACTTCACGCCTGTAATCCCCGAAGAGGTAGGCAGAGGAATGTAGAACATTCCCACGTTTCAC
>DWFO01000445.1:0-20631 GCA_018246595.1 Mimoniades nurscia nurscia
ACCAGTTACTTTTAAGTCCCACGATGGAATAGGTGGTGAGCCTATTGCCATATGGGCACTGCCACTGGGCACTTACCCAGACTCCGAGTCACTATTAGAAAATCTAAATTAGAAAATTTAGTAGTGTCCGACCTGGGAATCGAACCTGGGACCTCCCGTTCGGCAGTCGCACTCGCAACCAACACGACCATCGAGGTAGTCAATGGCTTTTAGTGTTGATCATATTATACCATCATGCAAATCAATTAACCCATTTTTTGGACAAATAGTCTGCAAAAATGGACTCCAGGCCTATGATTGTTTAAATTTCCTTTAAAGTGTTTAAATTAGCAATTGTACATATAACATAAAATTTAATAATAACAATACTTAATACCTAGACACTCAAGGATCAGCAGATTTTGTGGTTGAAAATAAAGTATATATTTTTTGTTATATCCGTCATTTCCCACAGCGAGCGTTGCGTGTGAACCTTTTAGCATTGTTTTTGGGTGAATGTTACATACAAACGAACCTCCACTATTCAGTTAGCGAGGATTGCGAAACTTGCTTAACGTTTGGTATTCATCTCAGTCTTGTAACCTTGCGCGCGTGTGGAGAATAGCCCAATATTATGACACCGCAGGTATAAGCTACCGCGTACTCCACTTAAGGCCTGTGCCAAGGTTGCTAGATACAATTTTTCATCTCGATTCCCACACAACTGATGGCAAAAAAAATCACATCAGTGTCGCTTGAAGGGCACGTGGAATAAATCGTTAATTAAAACGGACAGAATAGGAAGTTATGTATGTATAATAAATAGTCAAATAGTAAAATTGAAATTGTACTACATATATAAAACTGTTACATTGTTGTTACTGTCCAACTTTTTGTCTCGAGTCATCAAAGCGTTAAGGGCGTTTAAAAAAATCGTTACAGGCACAATGAAGAACAGAAGCTTGGCCGGTAATTGTGGCATCGGTGTCTTTGTTATTGCCCTTGTAACTGTGGCATTGGCATTCGGCACGCCCAGCTGGCTCGTCAGCGACTACAGGATAAGAGGGGCGCGTTTAGATAGGTGAGCTCTCAACCTCTATTTCGTATAATTGACTTGTAATTGATAGATTTAATTGGCCAGTGTGGGCTTGTCCTTATAGGCATTATAGTTTGAACTGTTCTCATTCTGAGAGGAGATCCATCTACAACTGGAATGATAAAACGATCGATGTTGCTGATCATAGCATAACGTGTAAAAACTCGGGAAATGAAGGAGCTTTTTTAGGCTATTTAGATGTGAATTTATAATTACTTTTTAATGTCAAAATATATTTTTAAATAATTTATGCGGCTTTCGTTCGGCAGAGATGATAGCCTATTGGTTTAAAAAGGTGCCTCTGATTGAACGTAAGTTGGGGTTCGAATCCTTGACATGTGTCACTGACTTATGATTGTGTCCTTTTTTTCAAATTCAAATAAAAACTGTAGCGATAATAGAAAACATAGAGGAAATTTAAAAGCCATAGGATTCTTCTATAAGATATCTGAGGCTTATGGAGTGTTCCTAGCTAATGTAGTAAGCACATGGCATTAACCTTTTCATTGTCAGTGCACATCAGTGACCAGTGGAGATTGATGAAGCATTTCATGAGGGATTTTTATAACACATACTTACATTGACAATATACATATGCATATGTATGGTTAATGTTAAATTTTATTTTGCAGACTTGGATTATGGAGTCACTGCTTCAGATCTCTGCCAGATCCTTTAGATCAGTATCAAAGAAGATTCTTTGTTGGATGCCGTTGGGTCTATGATCCATTCACAACTGGATATGACAAAATAAGAGGCTACCTTCTACCAGGTAAGATTAACCAAATTGAGGTAAGACTTAGAGCTTTGTGTTGAGTTGATGGTTTAATGTGAATAAAATTTAATTAAATCTTTATTTGCAATATATTCCACAAATTGGTGGTCAGAATATAACACAATTTTATTTAACTATCCTTTGGGGCATGCAAATGTACTTTGTTAGATATTATAATTTTAATTAATAATGTTTACAATTCATGTTAAACATTATAAATTTTGACATTTAAAATCTAGGTAGAATAGACTTAAATTATTAGTAAGTAGATATTAAACAAAATTCAATATAACATTATCTGAAATGACCAAGAGTAACTTAAATGAAGCCTTGCCCTTGAACTTGAATTAAAAGTGATCATTATAAGATAATTCTATTTTTTTCATCTTTGTAATATTATTTACATTCACAAAAATATTCCCACATTTAAATTTACAATAAATGTGCCATATAACTACAAGAAATAATTGATTGCTGCTGAATTCTAATTTAATTTTATATTAAACCATTTATAATTTCAATTTTTGACAGACTCTAGTCTAGGTGGTAGAACCCTCTGTGGTTCGACTCCGGCGGCACCACCGCCACACCTATTTCTGCCTTATAACAGCATTGTTTAGCGCTGCTGTGTTCTGGTTTGAAGGGTGTGGTAAGGGAGACATACTTTTTCGAGGTATTCCACCTTAGTCCTCAGGGGTAGCGGCGCATCTGTGGTCGACTTCAGATAGGAATCTAATCTTATTTGGGGTTGATTACAAATGTCCATGGGCGGCAGTAACCACTTAACATCAGGTGGACTGCATGCACGTCTGCTACTTCCATATTATAAAAAAAAAGATTGAACAGAGCATTTAAAAATTAAATTTATGTAGATGTTAATATATAATTATATGTGTAATAGGATAACAGTATTTCTTTATGACAACAATTTTGGACAACCCCAAAACAAGGATTTCCAAAAATATGTCTTAGAAAGTTATCAATTCTACATATATTTAAAAGTATATACTACAACCTACCAGTACCTGGACACTTAGTAACTTCATTACGAACTTTCGGCATCTGGATATTGGGTTACATTATTAGATTCAACTTTTTATTCATACATTTGCACAGAGGATTTTCTGATTATGGATATATACCTATATTGCATACATATCCGGTAGCTGATATTATAATATACATTATATGATTAACAGTTTCTAGAATCTGGCACATTATTTCTACCTTACAACATTGTAGACTATGTGATAATTACAACTGTCCATTGCTTTGTAATCAATGGGAATGGTTGTGAAGGCCTGCTGCCTGCTTGACGTACAGCCATTAACTGCAAATTACCTACAATATTATTAATCTAGGTGATTGTTGTTGAACCTGTTACCTATTTGTAGCTATGCAATTGTAGTTGCAAGTATTGCAATGAATCAGTGGCGTAGCGTGGGCAAAGGGGAAGGGGGGGAGGAGGGGGTAGGCCCGCCATGGACGTCACTTTTAGGAGGGCAGCAATAGGATTATTCAGGTGGCGGGATAATAGTTTTGGTTGTCGTGATTTTCATAAGGCCAAACACATAATGTTGTGAAGAGGCAACAGCAGTTTTTCGTTTTTTCTTTTTCTCGTCGAGATTCTCAGAACGGAACATTATATACTTTTAAAGTAGCGGCAACATTTTCTTCAGCCCCGGCGCTGCCGAAACCCACACTACGTCACAGAATGAAGTTCTATAAAATTTCTGTAATTAGTATGATGCTTCATCATATTTCTACTGGATTGTTTTAATTTCAATGTAAGTGTTCATATTTTAATTAATACACTTTGTTTTCAGGTTTCATGATAGCAACCCAGTTGTTTTTCACACTATGTTTGCTCGGTGTAATGGTATCAACAATTTTGGTTCTTATATTCTTTCTATGCTGTGGGCCCGATCAAAATAGATTTCTAATGCTGATAAAAGGCATAGGATATATCATGCTGGGTGCAGGTAAGTGTTTTACAATAGAAAATATGATCAATAAATATTTTGGAACTTCTTACACAGCTGTCTGATCCAAAACTAAGCAGAGCTTATATTCTGGCAAAGAGATGGATGAGAAACTGTTTATATCATACCATATGAATGTATACTTTAAATATTATTATAATCACACTAATTATTATAATCACACTAACAAACAATTGTGTTCTTGACACAAATGATTGCCTCTTGTGGAAATTGAACCTGTAAACTGAAGTTCAGTATCAAGTTAACTAACACCTCAATTAACTGTTGATTCATATCATTGTTATGTCAGTATCTGTTAATGATATGTATAAAAAATTTATTTTCGTTTAAATTCTAGGCATCAGTGGTAGTATTGCAGTCATAGTATTTGCCTGCTTTGGTAACACAGATGGATGGATGCCCGATCATCCAAATAATTACCTAGGTAAGAGAAATTCCTCTTTTGATTGATTAGTTCTACATCAATCCATTTTTGGACACAGGTCTCGTTTCAAAATGAGAAGATTTCTTAGTTGCATTAGTTTGATTATTTCATAGAAAAACAATTGTGTTTTTTTAAGGCTGGTCCTTTGGCCTGGGTGTTGTCGGTGCAATAGCATGTTTGGTGACTGCCACACTTTTCTTAGCCGAAGCTAATATACAATCGAAGAAACGAAACAGACTGAAAGAATCTCAAGCGCGCTTCGAATTGGGACATGAATCTAATGCATAGAACATATCATATAGGGTGTATGTGGTAGGACCATAGACTTATGATGTTCTGTAATGTGCCTTTAAGCTAAACTTAGAAGTAGTGGAACTTTTTTATTGACAATGTTTATTATATTATACACATGTGTTAATTTTAATATTGTATGTTCTTATCTATAGCATTATAAGTTTACAATTTATTGACGGAAGATATTTTTATAATGTTAACATGTATATGTCTTGACGGGTAAGTATATACTTACTCATCATTGTTTAATTAAAGATCTTGTTTAATTTAGTTTGACACAAAATGTGAAATTTAATATATGTCAGCTTGGTTAGCAGTAAATTGAAATATTTTTGTATTTAATGAAGTCTAAGTTGTCAACTAAAACATGTGTCATAAACACAGGGGACGAAATATTTAAGTATCATTCAATTATTTACAATTTTTAAATGCCAATACAGCACAATAATGTATATGTACATGCTTATTATGCTAAGCGTAGTAATATGCCACCGAAAATCTGTATTTAATTATCATTGTGGATGTAGAAAATTAAAATAAAATAAGTTTACCATAAAAGACACACTATAGCCCGCAAACGAAGAAAATCATTTTATTTCTATAACATTGGCCAGTTTTACTGAAATTTTCTCGAAGTATTCATACAATATGCAAAAAATAGACTAGTAGTACATGAGCGTAAAGATTAATATGCCAGTTACTTTTTTTAAATAAATACTTTTAAGGTGAATATAACATTCCATTTTTTCTATGAACTAATCCGTCCATTTCTGTGTGATTTCAGAATGAAGGTATGTCATTTTTCATAGTTCAATTTTTAATTGCTTTAAAATATGTTAAGGTATGTAGGGTGAGTTACAGCTTAGAAGTGATATGAATACCGCAACCCTATTTTACATTGTGCTACAAATGATTTATGTATTGCTATTGTATTAATAAGAATGTATGTAATTTACAAACCTCATTCATTGTTCCGAAGAATTGTAAAGTTCATGTGTATTCAGTTTATTACAATATTTACAATATGGTAAGTTTTCTAGACACGAATCTCATATTTTGATTCTATTATTTGTAGTTTAGGTTTATTAGGTTGTTATATACTAACAAAACTACGATTTTTGTGTACCTGCAAATACCGTCCATTTTGATTTTACATCACTAATTATAATATATGTCAATATTTCTGCTTAGCTCTATGTAATTAATTTATATTGTATTGAATAGTTACAGTACTTTTTACTGATTTTACATGTATGTATTTAAGCAATAAATCTTTATTTCGTAATATTATGAAACTTGCTTTTTTTATCCCAGTACCTAGCACCAAATCCATTAGGTACGTAAACTTATTTTAGCTAAATAGCTCTTGTCGACTACATACTAAACTTTCTTGTATAATGTGTGCACTTTCAAAATTGGATTAAAATTAAATTATGACGATGGCACACTTAATATCTTTGAGGCTATATCAGCAGTATTTTGATGTGGAGCAAATGTCTTCCACCACAATTTGGGTTGTAGTTCTCTTGCAGGACACCAAAGGGCGTTAGACGCACGAAAAAAATTGTTTTTATTTGAAATTCTACTACATTGTTGAGTACCCCTGCTTTATCGACCCTATTATCAACCCAAAATGTCCATATAAATTCCAATGATATTGATACTTCTCCATCTTCTAAGCCTTCGCTATAATATAAGATATTAGACAACGGTTTTATTTGGTTTGTAACGTTAATAGAAAAATTTTGTAATTTAAGAAAATAAAGAATCTTTAAACCGAATAGAAAAATGTAACGATCACGCCTGTAATCCCCGAAGAGGTAGGAAGTGGAATGAAGAACACTCAATTTTAATGGAATTATTTTTTATCTTTTGATGTTAAAAATTCAGTGGTTTTAATTCTTTTTTATCATGAATTGAGTTCCGAAAAATAAAGAGAGCATCCAAGAACCAAACAATCATTATCTTGTTCACATTACATTACATATTTGCGCTTAGCAGGCTAAGAATTTTAATCACTTCATAAATTTTCATCCATATTAAAATTCACTATCAGTGTTTCTTGTATTCGTGACCTAATGCAGACTTCCTTAGATAGAGCAGTTAGCTAAAAAGTCTCTTTATTATTTCATATATTATGACTCCAGGGTGGCGTGCGCCTCATTCAATTTCAATTTGAGAGGTACTTATAACATTTCTGTATCTTTAAGTTTGGAATTTTCTGAACACAGCACTGAAATTTCAGAATTTTAAATATATTCAATGACTTCACCTGCTTTTTTATCACGTTTTTAGAGTTTTATTGCTTTAAGCAAACAACAAGCTTTGGCGAACGTAGCGAAAGAGTCCGTCCGCCCAGCGTTACGGAGTGACGTACTTGTACGATGGAGTGACTGCTACCAGTTTAATACTAAGAGGACTAAGAGCTGAATAATGAGCTCGTTGGCGTACCATTGGAGAATGCTATTTCCAGCAGTAGACGGGTATAGTATGATGATGATGTTAAATCTAAAGTTTAGTTTAATTAAGCATGTAACGATAGCAATTTGTGGTAATGTGTAATTGACACTACTGCAAGCAGTTTGTTTGGTTTATTTCTGATCAAATTTGCTGTCATTTACTTGGACCAATTTATTTAATTATGGCAGTGATTTGAGTGCAAATATAACAATAACTTTTCTCTCTCTGGGTCTGTAGAGGTGCAAACTGTGTAAAGTGGAAAACACAATGAGTTCAGGAGTACCAACAATTAAATTAAATTCGTTATTCCCAGGCCCAAAAAAACCGTCCCAAATAAGAGTACATATAAAATTTGTTCCTGACGTTTACAGTGGCTCAACAGGCAATTCGTGTCGTAAGATTCAATGTCGTGTGTACGAACGTACGCTACTCGATACTAATGTCGTGTGCAACGTTCGTATAGTATGACTTGCGTAGCGTTCTGTACGAAAGGCCTAAATTGTTAAATAAATCTAAGAGTAATGCGTCAAACGGTTGAAAAACTTGTTCCCAATAGTTAGATTGCAGTAGTGATAATGGTACACTAGCCTAAATTTAAATCGTAAAAATGATGGACACGGTTATACATAACCCGCTAGCATGAAATGTATGCGTACAATGCAACATTTGTAAATTAATATAACAGAAAAAGACGTTTATTCAAAAAAGGCAAAATGTCATTTATATGTAAAAATAAATTTGACTGTGCCACTGTAATGAATTTACCGTGGCTGAACGCGTTGATTACTTTTGCGTATTAAACAAAGATAAAGTCAGTCATCAGAAGTCAGTTATACAACTTATACAATACAAACAACCACTGTCAAATTAACAAGAATGAACGGTTGTTTACGATTTTATATATAGTTGCGCTTAAAAAAAACTTACGATAATAACTTATTGCCTGAAAACACGAGTTGAATAGCTCGATAAGCTAGATAACATACTTGTACCACCATGACTGCCGATGCTAATAATGAATATCCTAAGGCTTCAAGTAAGTTTACGGGCACGCCCATTATATCCAGTTTTGTATAAATATACTGATATTTACATTTATTATCTAGTTCAATTCGAAATATTACGTTTTATTTTATTTCCCTGATCGTAATGTTAGTAAACAACGAACTTTCACAATTTTACGATTATTATTTTGTCGTATTACTAGTACTTTTAGTTAATCAATATCACACTAACTGTAATTTCGAAGCAAATCGTTCGTATTACAATTCCGCATTTAAATCTTCATGTCAGAGTAAAACCTTTGGTTAATTGTAATATCACACCTGTAACCCGAAGAGGTAGGCCAGAGGACTATAGTATATTTTAACAGTAAATATTAAATTTTTTAAATTAAAGTAGCTTATTAAGTGAGTTGTTTATTACAGATGCAACACTCATCGGTGCCACCATCACATATGTGGCTGGACTATTCTTGCTTCTGTCATTTGCTGGTCCATATTGGATAGAGTCATATCCAGAGATGTTCTCATCATTCAAACACATGGGCTTGTGGGAGTACTGTTTTGATCGTTTCCGTTTCCCATCTTACCAGTTTAATAAACTCTTCCATGGGTGTCACTATGTTTTTAGCCAGGTAAGGTATAAAATGCTATAATCTTGTAATCATTGTGTCATTATTACTTTATATGTACATTGCCATGCATATAATGTTGTGTGTCAATTGTTATTTTCAATTGAGACCTGCACCCAATGTCCAATGAGTAAATGATATTTTATTCAGTGTATTATGTTGATGTTAGTGTGGATAAATTTCTCAAGGGCCTTTCTCTCAAGGTTTACTGTACTGTTCTGAACTGTATCTCGTGCAATTAAAAGTATTGCTTGTGGAATTCACAGTGACAATCCCCACCGATTTTAAATTTTTAGGTATTAATGAATTTGTTAAATGATAATGGTGAAAATAATATGTTTCTCTTTCCATAGGAGTTTTATGTAATTCGCGAGTGGCTGCTGCCCAGCTGGTTGATGGCAGTGCAGGCGTTTGTGACATTGGCTCTCATGCTATCATTCACTGCCCAAGTCCTGCTTGCCTGTGTGATTGTCCGAATGCCACTGCGTACTGTGCTGCGGTATGAGTGGATCTTTGTGTCTGCTGCTTTCACAATGGTTGCTATATCTAGTAAGTTGACTTACAGTATAATATATTTTTAGCTAATTCTACCTTAAGTTTTGTCTGTGTATGTGATTATACACATTCTGATGAGTATACTATTAATTTTATTATTAGAAAATTCTATAGAAGGTGGCAATATTACTAACTATATAAAGTAAAATGTGGTTGATCTGATAATTTTTAAATTTAGGACTGTTCCTACAAATAAAAATAACGGAATCTTTTGAAATTATGTTCATTTCACCTATATCTCACCCTCCATCCATATCATCTAACTTATCTCTGGGGTAATTTTTTTTTTAATTATCTGTGTTTTTATAGATTTGGAACTATAACCGTATTGAATTGTTTGGTCCAGTCACCTGGCCATGAATTTTGACTTCACACAATAATAATAGTAGTAATCCTTTTATATTACCACAGAAGGTGAATTTTTGGAGAAAAAGTACTTTGTCTCTCCCCAGGCTTCGAAACTGACTTACATTAAATTTATTAACAGTCCACAAAGCAGTTTGCCAGTGAAAGTGTAACATATAGAGAGCTACTTTCACATTAATAGTATTAGTACAGGTAGAATGTACATGAGTAGTGCTTGAAAAATGCAATAACATGAGATAGATTAAATGTATTACATTATTATAATGAAGAGAGTACATTTTTAAGATGAAATTCAGTTTTCAGTTTTTAAGACGAAGCAAATCAAATTTATTTCTTGAAAATAGTGATCCAAAGACTGACATTTTCACTTGAAATACTGTATGTTTCAAAAATTCATTAGAGTGTATCTAATATCAATTATATATTTAAAGAAACAATATTCTAATAGTGTATATATGTTAATTAATTATTATAGGTTGTGCTCGGAGTTACTATATAAAATAGTTTATTTCCTAAATATTGCCTGTTACTTGTGATATAACATAGAATCCAGAATGTTATTGGGGCAATGAGCATAATAGTTTCTTCCTTTTCTGGTGCCCCTCCAATTAGTGAAGATTGGCAGTTAGCTCGGCATATTCCATTTAGAATTTTGCTAAGCGGAAAAGTTCAGCAGTACTTGAAGTTCCTGTCCACTCTTGGATGTTACTCAACCACAACTTTCTCCATAACAGGTTGGTAATGGTTAATGATTAATAGGTGTGAATTCTTATTTTTCAGGCTTCTGCCTGTTCCTAGCTGTAGCTGTATTTGGCGGCAACTGCTATCGTCGTGACTGGCTACTCTATCCATCGTTCAATGTGGTGTCATGGTCCTACGCATTTGCTGTTGTTGCATTTATTTTGTTTGGTAAGTTCACTGATCAGTGTGGCTGACGTTTTATGATTTTGCTATGTAGAGTTTGCTAACAATATCACATGTAACACAAACATGTCACTTTGCAAACTTTTTAAATAATCAGTAATTGATGTGATGATAGGTGGGCAAATTCAAACACAAGGCACTCTATGAGTCCTCAAGCAAATCAACATATTAATGGTTGATGTCAAGAAGACAGTTTTACTTGGACCAGGTGTCTAAATACTACCGTTATAGCTTGAACCGTTCCTTTATTTTCTAAAGATATACATACATACCTCCTGTGCCATTAAAGGCGTAAAGTTACATTTATCTTTTTGTAATATGGGTGATAAAAAAGATATATAAAATATGGATATATAAAATAAATTAGTATAACATTTGTGGGTAAGCCAATTTGTTGTATGATGACAAGCAGTGAATGATATATTTTTTAATGGATTTAATGCTTCTTTTGTAGGTATCGCGGCGGTTCTATTGTTTTTGGAATCCCGTAAACTGTATGAATTGCGTTTGGAAGCAAAGAATTTGGTGGCTCAAATGCAGCACAGCCAGCCAGAGCATGCTCTGCATCATCTCCGTGACCAACTCCACCAACAGCAGCAACTGGGTTATTTTAGAAACTAACTCTAAAACAACTAAGAATCATTTTTTACCAATGCTGCATTTATTAATCTCTTGTGATGAATCTAAATTTAGAAATAAAAAACCTCCTGACACTTGCTATTGACACCACCACCTAGTGCAAGCTACTTCAAACAGTACAAAAATTCTATGTTCAATTATATCATTCAATTTCAGACTTCGGAAAGTCTTATTTTTAATACTAATTCACATATTGAGATATTAAATATTTTTGCAATGAAGACATGCAAGTAAGAATTCTAATATGTCCGTCCAAAATGAACAGTTATTTATCACTTAAGGTTTTAGTTTTAAGTAATATTTCTATAATTGAAAGTGTGTTGTAATGAAACTGTTTAGCATCTAATTAACTATTAATATTCTTAAGTATTTAGTAAAGATCCAATCAATGAATCTCATTACAGTTGTGCTTTTATGTACTATTAATTAACCAATGGTTTTCATATTGATTTGTAGATTTTTTCAAGTGAAATGTTAAATATTCTGAAATTTATGGTACTAACATTTGGTTGTTATCTGTATACACTTACCTCTCAAAGTATTGACAAATTGAATTGTCAATATTTTGCCTATTTTTATAGCCTAACATACAAAAACAATAAAAATAATTTGTACCTATAACTGTTATGACGTCAGAATAATGTTGAATCTACTGTTAATTTTGATGTGCAGAAAATATCATGCAAATTTAACAAATATGACTATAATTAGTGTGAATAACATTAATTGACTTAATTAACATAACTGTAATCTGTAAAATGCTGGTTGTACTTATCAGTGAGATAAGTTACCTAACTTAACAAAGAAATATCCGGCAAATTCTAAAAAGATATTGAAAATTACTCCATTCTTATACCAAGCCAATTGTTGTTCCTATTTTCTTATTAACTATGCATTACTTACATCACAAATTTGGATCAATTTAGTTTAAAAGTTTTGCCACTCAATAAGAGATTCTATTGGATTTTTTATCATCAATATATTAATTTGGTTATCTAAATAATAGCTTCGATTTTTTTTGCTATAATTTAGTAATGAGTAATCATAAAAATCTTTATGCACATTACAGGTAGCAATTACTTAATTACATTTGAAATTGGAATAAAAGTATACAAAATATCTTATTCAAAAATTAAATTTTTTATGTTATACCAAATATGCCTGCATTATATTTTTACATAGTGTCTTAAAAATACTCCTGTTCCTTCTACATGAAAAGTATTTTATATAAATTAAGATTCATATTATGGCACAGAGTTTAATAAATTTTACACTTAATCGTTAGCACTTTCACGGTATGTGTATATTATGAAAAGACATCTTGTATTAAGGGGATAATCTACTCCAATCGTAATCCGTCCTTGCGTTGAAAATTATAATTATTTGTGACTATTGTTGTTTTACGCGCTATGTACTGATATTAATGATTATTAAAACAAATATATTTTTAGTTCAGCGTTTTATTTTTATTATTGCATATATTCCTTTTAATATTGTGAATCCTTAAATTTGTAAACCGTTAGACATAATGTGAGATATTGTACAACAGGATCTCAACGATGTTTAGAACATTCTGTGTTTGATTAATTTTTTTCAGTCAGTTATTGTTATAGCTTATAATATAATCATGCATTTTAAAATTACATAGGTACTTGAATTCCAAGAATGTAGCGATATATACCTATATTAACTAAATGGGCAGTTATAAATCGGGCTTTTAACATATCGAACAAGAACAACTGAGGTGGTCTTAGAAAACTCTAGATTATAATATTTTCACCTTTTACTTTAACAGTTTTCAATTTTGAAATATTAGTTGTTTATGGAATTTTAAGAGGTACATACTTACAGTATTTTGATTTGGTTTAAAAGAGAAATTTTAAAATAAATAGCTTACCTCGCTTTTTAAATTGACGACATAATTGTAGAACGTAGTCCATAGTCGCCTGCGGCACGTTACCGTCAAGCACCACGAGCCGCGCGTCTTTCAAATATTCCACGTGTTTATCAACCTGCGTGGAAAAGCATGTAATTTAATTCAGTTTTAATATAGTTTTAATGTATTAGGTATGCAGTCGCACTTATGAAAACATTATATTTATTTTTTCAAATGTGTTTACTATGTCATTTTCAGATATGGTATCTTTCTTTCTCCTTTTTTTGTCAACATGTTTCTTTTAAGAAGAGCGTTGTAGATTTGACAACATTCAATTACGTACATTCATTAACCTTCTTGTTAGGCGAAAATTAGTTTTGTCCCCAATAAGAAGAAAGATAGATAAAACGAAAATTAGAAGCGTTCACATTGAATGACACTAGATTATGACAATTCCAGTTCAAGTAATCATTATAAATAAATGTATTTTAACTACGGGTCTTCTTTTCTGCTGATGGACAAAAAATACCATCAAGTGGTAACCACTTCTAGGTAAAAGGAGCGCAAGTCGCCCTTATACGAGGTGGTTGGAGGACCTGAATAGGACGGCGGCATACAGTTGGCTGGTGGACTTCTAAAGGCTGATGAATATGCTATACTATAATATATCTAACTTAGTCATTGACATATTAGTCTTTGGTAATGATATCAGTTAATTAAAAATTCTTACCAAATTTTTCGTTATGTGCTCGTGAATATTCATATCTCCAAGACCAAGCAGACATTCGCCTTTGGCGTCGAAAACAGCTGCATACATGGATGTTTTCGCGTTTTTTACAATGCACCCTTAAATATCAGGAACAGTTATACAATCTATTCTTTATTAAGTTACAGCTACACTAAATAGACCTATACACACAGCTAAATGGGCTAGTTGCGGAGGAGCAACCACCGGAGGTGGTAGCTACGAAAAGACGTATTTTGCGATTAATTGCCTTCTTGGAGATTATAGGAGGGGTAGGGGGAGGAAGTTATGTCCAGCAGTAAATACCTAGATGAAGCGATCCTTGATAATAAACTAATAAGAGTATCTCCATGTACTAATCTTATCAAAATCGCCAGATGTTTTTATTTATCGACGTCAATTAGCAGTTAATAGGTAGACACGGCCGCCTGCAAGGCGCCGCGACGCCCTAGCACGGGTTTGAGACTTCATCACAAAGTTACTTTCACAAATATAAATTAATGATGTTTGTAGCTTTTACTTAATTCAACCGTGATACATTTTATTACAACAATCTTTGTTTAAGTAACATTACAACAGATAAATGATTATTGGTCCTAACATGGTATAAACAATACTAATAATAGACGGATAAACTTATTGTAAACAATACAAAAAGCGAAGTGCTTTGAACTTTGAAGGGTTTGCAGATTCTAATTGCTAAGCAACGCCAAGGGCGGTCGGGTTTGAATGGAATAACAAGTATTCCTCTACGTCGAGCTGTTGATCTTTGTTCTTGGTTTTAGGTAACAATTGTTGCACCTCGTGAGAGGCTGCCAAAAAAGTTTGTAAATATTTGACAGACGGGTTATTCATTACTGCTTATATCTGCTAATTTGCATTGCAGCGGGGCAGTAGAGTATGCACAATGTATGAAGAAGATGTTACCTTCAAGAATCAGTCCGGGAGCAATATTCGATAAGAATTCTCCATCAGCGTCATCTCCAAGAGCAGTTAATAATTTGGTTCCTCCGCCACGCATTCGCCATAGGGCTTCAGCCATATTACGTCCTACGCCTCCGCCACATTGCTCCATTTTGCAAGCATGGGTACTGCCATCAGTCTAAAGATAGAAAAAAAGATAATAACGATTTTACTTGATGCAATATTATATATTAATATATAGGTTTAAGATAAGTGTAATCATAGATCAGAATTATTGCTATATTATATAAAACATTAGCAACTTTAATGGATAGTTGAATGTAAGTATCTTGAACTATTCAACCAGTATCTACATATTTGTAGAAAATTTAAGCTGAACAAAAATAGACCTTACATTAGATTAGCGATTCAAACAGGGCAATGAGATTACATTTAATAGTGTAAGAATAATGAGATCTATTTTACAACTGTGAGCTAAATCGTGGTTATTACATTCTGGCAAATGAGTTCTGTCGTGTTTGTACGATGGAAAATGTTAACGTACCGAGTTATAATATATACATACTATATAGGTACGTTCCCAGTTCGTGTCATAGACATATTATGTCTATGACACAAACTCGAAACAAGTGTTGACTTCAGAATACGGTTAATCCTAAACTCAATATTGTTATTATATCCCCATGCCAGTTTTCTGACCTGGTAAATTGAGGACATAGTGTGCCAGATATTTTAATTCTTACAGATCTAACGCGTTTCTCCTTCACTCATCATTCTCTTAATTGAAGTCAATCTCAATACAGCTGCTTAATATGTTCCCAAATTCCTATTCCAAAATATTGTATCTACATGTATCAAAATAAAGATGCATTTTCATTTCTAAACAAAAACATATTAATTTATTAAAGTGTTCGATCACTTGATTAAATATATTTTCGTGTTTTCCAATGTGTTAATATGAAAAAGTAATTTGTAATTAAGGACTTATGCTTATACGTAACTTTTTTAAACTGGATATAAAAATAACACCTTCATTACGTACTTTATAATCTATACGATCCTACTCGTAGATATGCAGGATATAGGAATATATTTTTTAAATATTATTTTCTTAATTCAGCTTCCATTTTACTGTTTAAAAATAAACCCGACTGTAAGTCGTTGAAAAGATTAAACAATAAGTATATGTATTTGTGGAGTTATTTTGCGCCGTGGATTATTTAGTATCGCATGACTTTGTTTACGTTTAGCGTGTGTGAGATAGGTCTACTTTATTGCATGCGAATATTAATATAAGGAGTTTAGTCACGGGACGGCGTGGGCTAGGGCGACGTAGGTATTAGTAGTGACGACAAAGACAAAAGAAGTCGACAGAGCCTGTAATAACCAATAACTAAAAAACTAAAGTATTCAGGTTACAAAGTACAATTTTTATCAAAGTAACAATTTCTGTAAATATAATATCTGCTGTGTTTTATGATCGCTGAAGTGCATTCGTTTTAACAGCTGAATATCTGGATTATCAGGTTGTTAATATGTAGACATAACGTTAACTATATAGAATTGAAATTGTCTTTGAAAACAATAACAGACTTAATATATGCAGACATCATTATCAGCCTATCCACTGTTAGTCATAAACATACCCTGATGAGCGCCTGTGTACCTACTCTTTCACAACGCAACCCCTTTTCGCCTACAGGGAATTGAACTGAATACAGACATACAGAAATACAATGAGTTGTATATACACTTGTTTAGGTCATAGTCGATTGCAAATCGCCTTGTTACTCGACTGTAGGTAACTTAAGTTATCTTTGAGTTCCAGAGTAGCGCCTTCCGGCGCGGCGGGTGCTCCGCGTGGCGCTTCGCGATAGAGCGCAGATGGTATCGGCGCCCGGCACGCGATCAGCCCTACTGCTTTGGAATTATGCAATCCGAGAGTGCATGGAACAATATTTAAAAAAAATTCATATTCCACTAATGTTAACGTCACTTTTTATACGCTCAACGTCGGGTGTTTCCTGCAGATTAGTTGGTTCTATTTGCGGTTAATATTTCTTTTACAAATCATGAATATTTTATTCTCAATCAGACTGCACTACACTGAGCAAAGTGTTGCACTGAGTAATTTAATTAGTATCTAATGTTATAATTTATTGTATAAAATATTTTTGGCAATAACTAAAAACTATACATATAAGGATATATAAAAAAGGTAGCAATATTTAAACGACATTTAATTATTAAAGGTCATCCTTCCATTCTCAGTTCTGTATGAGCGAAAAAAAATATGAGAAGACGATTTTGTAGAGGTTGTGTGAGATATAAAAAATACTATTTTCCTTGCTGTGAATCGAACCAGTTCAGGTTTGAATAAAGCACGTAACATCACGTCTATAATCCCCAAAGTGGTAGGCAGAGGAATGTAGTACTTACACTGCCACGTTGCACCAATTATAATTACGTTCGTCTATGAAATAGGTGGTGGCCTATTGCCGTGCACCGGGCACATTTCCATTTAAATAAAGTATACCCGGTATTATGTCACTACTCAGTATTGTCACACAATTCTGAGATGTAATGATAAATGACAACGTGTTGGAAATACATGGGTTATATGTATAAGCCCTGAAAATAATGCCTAAGCCTAACAGGTAATATAACGGCATTATAACGGAGCCGTAATTTGTAAAGGCGAACTGAGTAAAGGGTAAAGGAGGCATCAGTATTTATAGGGTTAAGGCGCATATTAATAAAGCACAGACTATTGTATTACATCTACATAATGCGCGCAGTGTTGGTTTCCATTTACATATATTATGCTTTTAACTTTTTAATCAACAAAACAGTTAATAACTTATTGTGAGGTGAATAATATTGAAAGAAAACATCAGTAACAGTGCCTAATAATAATAATATCTTGGGACATCTGCACGCACGATCCTGACTGATCCCAAAGTAAGCATCAAGAAAGCTTGTGTTATGGTAATCAGACCGCTGAAAAAATACATACATGTATACATTTTAATATATACATACTTACATATTTTTTTTACACCCAGATACAGGACAAATACTTGTGCTCATCACACAAATATTTATTTATTTATATGCCGTAGGAGCTCTGACGTGATCACAACATAATCATATATATATTCATAATGGACATTTCCCCAACATAGCGTGTTAACCTAGAGTCGTTTAACGATTGGTATTTGTGTGACTTTGATATTATCTAAGCATTCAATTACAAATTAATGATTGTGATTGATGAGACGCGTGACGTCACACTCCACACAGTGATTAATGTCAAGTGGGCTTCGTTGCTTTTGTGTACGTAAAATAATATGTCAGTAGGCGGTAGGGTGTTTATCTCTATTATAATAGTATCTTATATAAAATAGATCGCTATAAAATTGTACTGTTTTCCTAATAAATTCTACAGAGTAATATTTTATTAATACATTAAAAACATTAAACAATTATAACCTATATAGTCTAGTGGTTTCGAATTTAGTTCTATATTCAGAAGGTCCCGGACTTTAATACAGGTCCGCCCTTGTAGCTATATAAAATGATGTTCGTTTTAAAACATTGAAGCGTTTTAAAACATTAAAACAATGAAAAAAACCTGCACACCTTGGAGAGTCTAGGTGTCAAATATATGAGAAAATAATGAAATTGTTAACAAACATTATGATAAAAGTATTTTATTGATTAAGAAGTTAAATTAATACGTCCGAGATACAATTAACAGTGTAACATAAAGCACTGTAAAATTAAAATACATGTATTTTTTAAATCTTGGGCTTTCTTAATGAATATTTGAGTAAAAGCACTCAGAAAGGTGTGAGTTATACTGAAACCTTGTGGCCGGAGCTCCGCTGGTTTACAACTTTAGGATCTAAATGTAGATAAAAATGGTTAACCGCTGTTTTTATATTAAATGCTTTTCTCGGTAGCGTAAATACTACACAATTCGTATCATAATGTTGCTATTGTATTATGTTGCATAGAAACGGATATATCTTCACACCAGGTCCTTTACGGGGTAGGGAGAGAGTCCTGGGAGGAGTAGAGGGAACTTATAACCCGCCGTAAGCTTAAGTTTTCTAGTTTATCGGTGATTCTTCGGTCGTTGACGATTCAGACCGCGCGTTTTTCCTCTGAGTCAAATGGACTGAGCTGATACTGCGGCGCTCCCGCCCAGAGGTGAGAGCAGTACCCCATGTGTGGCCGTACCTGTGCTTTATAAAGCATCAAAAACTGCCCCACAGTGAAGTACCGCCTCGCTCTATTAAGGATTCCTAGCTTTTTTCTGGTTAATTTATCCTTGTTTTCCAGATGACTCTGGTACTGCACACTACTCGTGAGTGTGATGCCTTGAAACTTTGGCGCCATGACAAAGGGGATTTTCGTAAACGGGAAAACTTGTCTTCGCAGGTTTAAATTGAACTAGGTTCATTTGACCCCATTTCGAGACCCGCTCCAGAGAGGGCTCGACCTCAGACGCAAGTTGAATACTCTTCTCCTTCACAAGTGACTGAGAGGTGCCTGCACGGCCTGTGTACGGTACGTCTCCTCTACTGTCAACTGCATAGCAATGGATGTTGCCACTTTGCAGCAACATAATATTGATATGCAGGATAAACAGCGTGGGAGATAGCATAAAGCCTTGGGGTACACCAGTGTTAAGGAGTTTCATGTTAGAGCAACAACCGTCGACTACGACCGTAATATATCGCTTTGACAAAAAAGCTGGCCACCCATTTGAATAATCTTTCAGAGATAGCGTTAGATGGTAGCTTCGCAAGAAGGGCCTTATCCTACACCCGATCAAACGCCTTAGCGATATCCAGGCTTACTATCATGGCCTCCTCATCGCTTTGTATGGCTTGCACCCAGCGGTGTGTCAGATAAACTAGAAGATCACCGGATGACCGGCCTTGACGAAAACCATTTCGACACACTCAAGCTAGGCTGAGTGACGATATACGCAAACTGGCAGCGGTTGGATACGAACAGCTGAAGAACGAGCTCAGTGATTTCTATTGATGACGATGATCAATTACAGATAAAACGTGGTGATCTTTTTTTGTTAAATATTCCATTAGCTAAAACACTAGTATAGTTTCGGGTCTAAATCATGGTTGAGTTCGGAGCTGTACTGAAATGTGAGATAGTATGCAAACCAAACCAATTACTACTACATAAAATCAACTTCAATTGACTCCAACATCGAATAACGAGCTACGAGTGTCTATGTAGTAGATGTAGGGAAACAAGACATTTTAAACTCTTGTGGTTACTTAAACGGTAAATATAACATCGCGCCTGTAATTCCTGTACGGATAGGTATAGGAGTGTAGTACCTATGTATATTCCTTCGTTTCACTAGTTACGCTTACCAACCGCTATGGAATAAACGGTGTCTATTGCCATACTGCGGGCACATATCCAGACTCCGAGCCAACTAGAAAGTCTATGTTTGAAAATCCAATATTGCTAGACCTGAGGCTTTGAACCCAGGATCTCTCGATTGGCAGTCGCACTTGCAACGGACACAACGAAGGAGGCCATGGGAATCTGAATATTAGCAAAAATAGAGCCTAAATATTCATGTGCCACTTGCGTAAGCTTATTAATAAGCTGAAAACATATTGAAAATATATATTTTCTAGATAATTCTTCGGGACCGATACTTTACACTTGTTATCTCGGCTTAGTTTCATAAACATAGTACAAACCTAGGTGGGAATAATACAATGATTGTTGTAGTCAGCGCGTCATCTTTAATATGTAATGTAATTGTTTATATTTTTAGTATTACGATAACTGGTGAAACGTGTGAGTGTTCTAAATTCCTCTGCCTACCTCTTCGGGGATTACAGGCGTGAAGTTACTTTTTTTACTTTTTTTTTATTATTTTTATTTA
>DWFO01000446.1:0-20630 GCA_018246595.1 Mimoniades nurscia nurscia
GGCCCGTCAGCGGCACGCGGCGCAGGCGGCGCGTCAGGAGGCGCGCGCGCGGGGGGCGCGCGGCCGGCGCGGCGCGGCGCGCGCCAGCAGGTACGACGCGTCGAGCGCGGCGCGCTTGCCGCCGCGCGCCAGCAGCCGCCGCGCGATGCCGTTGACGCGCCGCTTCTGCTGCTCGCGCCGCGCCGCCGCCGACAGCTTCTGGTCCCACCGACACTCGTCATACATTTCTTCTGTACGTGTGAGTTAGTGTACTTTTTCGTTCAATAAATTTTACGTACAACAGAATCTATGCAAGTAATCGTATCACGACCTATTTCTAGTTGTTAAGCGGTTAGCGTGATAAATATTAGAATTAGCTAAGATTCGTAAACATTTAAGTCATATTCGATTAAAAATACCTTTGAAGTAGTAGCGACCGTCGTGGGTACCGGCTTCTTCTTCGTATCGGAAGTGCTCTTAGCTACCTTGTCCGGTGGTGCAAAACTCTTTGCGGCCCTGCCTTTAAGATATTCGGGTAGTACTTCGTGTGGCTACAATAGAAAAATAAATTGTAATACTTTAAAAAATTTAATGATTTGAAATATAAAAGAACGTCAATAAATTTCGCGTTGGATTTTTTTCTATATCAAAATATAACCAAGATACTAAACTAAACAAAACATACTAAGGGACAAAATCAAATACAGATTTTCATTTAGTAAAAGTAATCTCAGTAATGTTGATATGTGTATGTGGCGGCGGAGAGTCCGCAGACACGTACGGCGTACGTGCGCGTGAGCTTGAGGCGCGCGGGGAAGTGGTGGAAGGCGTAGGGCTTGGTGCACAGCGGGTACTTGGGCCGCGACACGCGCGTGAACAGGCGCGCCGAGCGGTCCACGCGCAGCTCGCAGATGTACACGTGCTGCTCCATGGCGCCCACGGGCCGGCCCTGCGCGCACAAGCATCATGTTACATTGTACACACAGAAATCTGAGCCCTAAGCACACCACAAGAGAATCCCCATTAACTTATATACATAAGCTCAACCAAGTCAGTTAACGTAACAATAATAAATGGAATAATTGCAAGACATCTTGAATGAAAACTATTCATACCTTGCAGTATGTGTTCAAATCCATTACCTAGTATTGCGACATTACTAGTTCAATTGGCACTGCTTCGTATAGTGGCACTCTCATTACCTCATTGGGAAAGAATCTGTAACGAAATACATGTTTACAACTATTACTAAGTTTTAAAATAAAAATAGTAATAATATAATAATTTCCCAACATTCTACAGTGTGTGAAATTTAAGAATACCACATGGACAGATCCTATATACATATGTATTAAACTTTGTATGTACTGTGTTAATGTTATTATCAATAAACCATACAAGAATATCTTTATAAGGAAAAATGAGATTTCAAAAGCTTCATCTAAGCTTTTCTGGTCTATAACATAAATTGAACATTATACAATGATTCGTAAAATTATAACAGATTAACACTTCTATTTAAACACTCTTATAATGTCTATAGCAATTTTGTGTTAACTCATTTTTAACAAAACATGTAACATGTAAAAATATACAATTCATCAAAACATGAATAGTGAAAATAGTTGTTCTCATTTGGACATCTTCGATATTTAAAGGGCGAAGTTAAAAAATATAAACATAGAAAATTATCTCAAGCAGAAATCTTAAAAGGTGACTTATGACACCTATTTAACAATCAAATAGCAGGAGATTTATTTCCATACATAGCAAAAAATAGTTGCTCGTACTTATAAGTACTTCCAAACATGGAAATCATTTCGCGCCCGCAGCTTAATTGCCTTGTGAGGAGAATAATTAGGGAACCAGTAAATATTATTGCTACAACAAGTGTATAATAATTTTATAGGCTGGTTTCGTTTCTAATTCACATTTCTATTTTATTTTTACTTTGCGTCGGATTGGACCGCAAAAATGTTCACCTAGGGCCGCATGCCCTGATTTAAGCACTATATGCATATTAATATACTGTTTTATATAGGTACTCACTTTCTAGTGGGTTCATGGAATGTTTCATGGGGTCTCAAGTAATGGTGCCCATATACATATCTTTCCTGGGTGTCCTTATGTTTCCACAGACGCTCCACACGGAATATATCCAGTTCGGACACAGGTATTTCCCCGATGGTCTGGTACGTGTGTTTACGAACTTCACCATCCTGTAAAGATATGTCATAACAGTTACTAATTACTCAATTTAAGCAAAATATTATGACTGAATAATAATGTTTTTTTTGCATATTGTAAAAAAGTGAAATATGAGTTGTATGTATGCCCCCATTGTTTTTAATATAATTACTGTTTCTGAATATTGTCGTGACAATATCGATTTTAAAACTTACTGGTAATAAATAGAAAAATATATTTAACCAATGAAAAATGACACCGGGCTACCGACCTTATTTGGAGCGCCAGCCTCCTCGGCCTTCTCCTTCCCTTTGATGTTCTTGAGCTTTTTCCTGTCAACTCGCTTCGTCTTCGGCGACTCGGCCTTGTCGCCGTTCCTCTGGCTGACGTCGGGGTGCTTGTCGTCGATGGGGATGTCGCGCAACACGTACACGGTGTCGCCCTGGCGCACTTGCAAGTCCCCGCGCATCAGCGACAAGTAGAACTGATGACCCTCCTCTGTGTAGTCGTCCAAGGGTATCTCTCGATCAACCTGTTATATAAGTTTACAATTAAACGATATGGACTTGTGGGAACTGTATTGCACAATTCTAATTAAACATGTATTTATATTATACATACATACATACATACATACATATATATCTCCACGCCAGGTCCCTTGCGGGGTAGGCAGATATAATACTTATATTATAATATATTAATACAATTCCGTTCTTAATTTGTTAACTTATTTTTCATTTTACACTATTCGTATGTTATTTATTGGGTCAGTCAGTGATATGATCATGATGTATTGTATGTTGTATGCGTCAACAGCATTAACGATTCCGAAGCAGTTCGCGGCTGGAGTCCGTTCTATTTTGTAAGAGTGAGTGAGTCGCGCGGACGCGAGGTGTGTACTGACGGGGCGCGGCGGCGGCGCGCAGTGGTGGCAGTAGTGGCTGTCGGCGGGGTCGGCCACGCGCATGCAGCGCGCGTGCTGCCACACGCCGCAGCGCGCGGCGCCGCACTGCACCATGAGCCCCTCCTCCACGTGCAGCCCGCAGATGCACATTATCACCTCCTCTGCGTCAATATTGATACGTTATATTTGTTGCTTCCTTCTTGACGCCTATTCCATATCGTGACATTACATTGAATTGAATTTTACAGATGACCATAAGCATCAGGACTGTATTATTTAAATGATTTCGTTTGGCATTCTTATTGCAACTAGAGATATTTTTTAAATATAGTGTAGTTAGTATTTGTAATTAGTGACTTTAAATAAGTATAAGTAAAAAACGGATAACTTACCGGCCTTAGCTTTTTGCACGAATCCAGGGGGTAAAGTTTCCGTAGATCCTACAATTTTGGTGAGTATATCAGCGACGTCCGCCTTGGCAGTGTTATAAGCCTGAAAAATACATTGCCGTTAGTTTTCTAGATATAGTAAAAACGTTTTAAATTTTATTCCAATAATGACTGAGTATTAATATTTATTAAGTTGTAACTTAATACATCAAACAAAACAAACAATTTATGTTGCAGTTTCCAGCTCATACTAAACAACAGATGAATGAAGTAAGAAATACATATTATAATGTAAAGAAACTCCAGCTCAAATTAAATGAGCAGCTATGCCCTAATAGACTTCACATATGCTGATGGCTTTTAATCTGACAACGAATGGTGTCCAATGTGTGAATCCGGCAATAAATGAAAAGCTACCTTTTTGAGGAGGATGGCGGCGCCGCCCACGCTGGAGGCGCGGCCGTGGTCGCGCACGAGCGCCGACAGCAGCGCGTTGACGTCGCCGTCGAAGTGCGCCACGCTCTCGTAGCGGGCGGCCGCGACGTGCGCCTCCAGCGCGCCCAGCTCCTGCGGCCACGCCCCCTCGCCCTTGCCGCGCTCCGCCTTTAGCTTCATCAGGGCGCTGCTCACTAAGTTGTCTTCGTCATCTGAATCGTTGTGGGGCTTCTATTATTATATCATCACGCCAGGTGTTTTACTATTTACTAGGTACTATGTATAAAATATCCACGTGCGTAACTTTACGGCATTACATTCACTGTTATAACAATTACCTATCACTTTACAGTCACAATAAAGATTCTTTTCCTCCTAATTTTCATGTACATTTGAATTAGAATGCATACTATGTTTAACATTAGCATTACCCATTACAATTATTTAATGAAACAGAGTTTAACAGAGCACTTTTATTCTGCCCAGAAACCCAGCACAGTGCTTCTCAGTTAATATGGTAGAAGAATTGGTAAAGAAGAAGAATGGGTAAACATAGAAGACTAAGTATAAATGAAGTGAATCATATAAACTGACCTTTGACCGAAACTATAACGTTATATAGCGCCTTGAACACTTTCGCCAATCTCTCCTTCAAGGGCTGAGTCGGATCGTCCTCCAACTTGAGCAGTTCTTTGGAGCCTTCCTCTTTAGAAGCTCGGATAGCTTGCAGTCTTTTGAGAAATACTTCCGGGTTCATGGTGTCGGGCAACGTCAGCGGATTGACCATGACGACCGCGGGCGAGTGAGGAGTCGCGGGCACGGCGGGAGACGCAGGCGGCGGAGACGGGGGCGCCAGCGGAATGGACAATCGCTCTCTCGTTCTTCGCATCTGGATCATTGAAATATATTATTACTACAATCGTGCCCCTATTAAAATGATATGAGTACAATTCATAAACTATGTATATATGGATATGTGATAGTCATAAATCAAAGTAAAACAAACAATGAATAGCTTACATTCTCCAGATTCCTGAAGAGGAAGCAGTGTCGCTCCTTGACCAAGCTCCTCTCCTTGGCGGTGAGCGGCTTGATCTGCGTCTCCTGCCACAACTTGTTGAGGTGCTGCTGGTACTTGAGTATGGTCATGTTCTTGTCGTCGCAGGCGGCCACGCTGGGCCGCTCCGGCTTCTTGCTGCAGCGCGCGGCCTTGCGCGGGCGGCCCACGCGCGGCGCCGCGCCCAGCGACTGGCTGGACGCGTTGGACGGCGTGCGCGACGCCGTCTTCACCGGCAGCTTGGTGATTCTTTGCGACTTGCCTCCGATCACGCCCCGGCAGTCCTCGGAGTCGCACTTGCAGGGCTACGAAAGTAACATTTGTCAAACTACTTGTACAGATATCTCTCCAAACCGCATTAAATATTTAAACGCATAATGTGTGCACTCCACTCACCTGACCGACGGCGGGATTGAATAGTGAGAAATTGTAGTCGTAAGTCAACTCCTCTCCGGGTTCTATATCACGCAGTGCGAATAGCGCCATTCTGAATGTACCTTTAAAAATTGAGTAACACTCGGTTAGGTTTACCTACGTGAGTTAGGTTTATTCGGTTAGTTTACAACGTAAGATTATAGACATATAAGAAAATGAACCTCGATTCATTGCAGTCACCTTATTACAAAGCTACATTACTAAATACGAACAGATCTTTTTTGTAACGTTCTTTCGCAAGCTGCTTGACCATGCCAAATCTGACGGTAATGAGTAGCACGTGCATCGTTGGTAGTGGGCAGAAGGTCCGCTCACCATTGGACGTCCACTTCTGCATCTCGCAGTTGGGGCGGCAGGAGTGGTTGACGAAGCGGCCGTCGCCGCCCATGCGGTGCCCGTCGATGACGAGCCCGCCGTCCAGGTGCAGGCAGTAGTGGTGCGTGTCGCGCGCGTACCGCGTCGCCATGCGCTCCTGGACAGTCACATTTCATTAAAATTAAATTCCAAAAAATATTGTTATAATATATTTTTTTATATAACATTTGTTTTTAATAAACTCTAGCGAAATATGAATTCCGTTAATGTATTTAACGTAATAATTGTATTGTACATATTCAATGTGAATAAATTATTATTTTTTAATATTCCTATTCTTCCCTCCTTTTAACTCGTACTCATTCGTTCGTTCCAGTCTATTACATCATTTTCATCATTTTGATAGTATCTAAGAAAAACGTAAGCCTGAAATCTCCGAAGAAATAAGCACAGGAGATACTACACTCCCATGTTACACCAGTTACGTTTACGTCCCACTATCTAAAGTCCCCATAGGGTTACACTAAATAAACTACGCTTTAAACTTACCTTAAACTCCTTATCCGAGACGACCTCTCCGACGTACTCCAATATGAAGTCGCCGGATTTGATCTCGTGCTTCGTGCGCACACCCCAACCCTTGTTCTCCGTCATGAACTTTTCTAAGGCGGAAGCCCATTCGTGGCGTTGTATGCGCTGGTTCTTACACTTATCCCTGCAAACATTTTTCAAAACGATTACATAAATACATCTACTTGTTAACCAATCAATCCACAAAATGTGTTATGGCTACACACACAAAATGCTATGGCTGTTAAAACAAGTTGTTAATAGTATATCACCTGTGTACCTATGTAAATGAGTATCGGTTATAAAAAAATTGAAACATAGTTTAGTTCACACAGCATAATGACACCTCTATCAAACATCCAGTGGGCTTATGATTGTCATACAAATTTCATTAATTGTTATTTTTGAGTAGCAGTGTAAGGATAAATGTAACAAACGCTTGCTACTAATTATGTGGGTGAACAACAGGGATGTACTCACCCACAGGGACACAGCTGCGGCGAGCACTCGGAGAAGACGAGCCGGTTGATGCAGTCCTCGTTGCAGCCCGACGCGGCGGCGCAGTTGCACGCCACGCTCTCGCACTCGTCGGCGGACGGCTTCACGTCGTAATACACGTCTGGAATAAAACGCACCGATACATAGCGGCGTATATTTTTTTTCGTAATAGAAATTTTTTTAACACATATTTTTGGTATATACAATAAAGATATGGTGTAAGATTTTAATGTTATTAGATAATTGGTTGCTGTAGAATAGTTTGTGTGGCTTTTTGTCTAGTCTTCTAATATACATCTTTCCAAATTGTAATCATATGATGTACAAAAATAGTATTAAAGTCGTAACTTCTATTTATTGGGAATTTATGTAATTATGCCATACATAATAAAAATACAATGCTATTATGGCTATGTATTACTACTAGCCATTATGGCGATGTATTATCTCTCAACATCATTATTTTAAATGAACCTGTAATGTTAGTGATTATTATATGTGCTTGTTTACTTGTTCGTATTTTCTTGTAGTTCCACGATGGGACAGGTTGGTTGTAGTGTTGCTGCCACCAAATGTCGTAAGGCAGTGAGAAGTGCTGCAGTCGCCGGCGGACCCACCGCTCGCAGTAGGGCGGCGGCGCCAGCAACCCCGGCGGAAACTCCGTTTGCGTCACGAGATTCTTGCCTTTCCCTTCCGGCCGCGGACTAAAATGATAGAATATTTTATGATAATTCATTGCATTCACTGAATAACTTTTTTTCATGTATCTATCGCCTACTTACTCTTCTTTGTAGTAGTCTGAAAATAGTCCCGCGACTAAAAATTTTTTTCTCAGCCTAGGATTTCTCTTGGACACGACAGGTTTCTCTCTGTTGTCTACGCTGCTTGCCGGACTGTCGTCACGCGAGGAAGCCACGCGTTTTTTACAGATTATAGTTTTGGATAGAACATCAATGCTCTTTTCAAAGTCTATTTCCTTTTCATTCAATGGCAACGGATCGTTTTCATCGTGATCGAGTATGGTATCAGTTGAGGGCTCACGTGACTTGGACATCACTTTTCTACAAACAACAGTATCTAATGAACTATCACGTGAACTGGAATTAACTTCGTGAACTCTTTTGTTCGTCTGGGACGATCTAGATTTTCTTCTCACCGATACACACACGGGCTTTAGCGCTTTCTCGGCCACTAACGCATCCGGTCTCAGCTTGTCCGTTTTCTTGCTCTTATTTTTTGCGTCATCATTAGTGTTATCAGTACTCCTTGTTAGTCTTCTCTCGCTTGGATAAAGAACAGCTAAACTTGACTTCGGTCGCATACCAACTTTTACGCCGCCCTTCTCGACAATTTTTCGCTTTGAAAATATGTCCTCTATTTCATGCGAAGGTGACATAGCCCTAGTTTTGCGTTTCAATCTTTCGAGATTATCTAACTGACTAACAGGTTTACCATTCTTTAAATTTAGGAGACTCAATGGAATGCTATCCTCTGGATCATTGCTTATTGAACTAGCTAAAGAAGGAATGCTGTCTGTCTCACTTAGGACTTCCCATTTATTTATATGATTTCGCAAATCTCTATCAATTTTGCTAGGTTTAAGTTGTAATGCTGGTGCCCTTAGAATCGATGCGTTTTTCCTTTCCTTTTCGTTTGCGTTCTTATCAACACTACTTGTTGATTTGTTTGTGTTATCAGCTGAATTTTCTTTGCCTTGTAATTTTTCAAGTGCTACTACCGTTAGTCGACCTTGTTTAGGACAATCTTCTTTATTTAATACGACTTTAAGCTCAGCCTTCTTATTGTTTATCGTACGTTCTAAGAAACTGCTCATGGCCTCACCATCTTTTGGCACTCTTTCAAAGGCGGAGTCATTATCTTCAGATGTGAAATGACTATCAGATAAATTAATGTTTAGGACATTGTTCTGATCAATTTTTTTCTTTTTTCTTTTTATACTAGGAAACCCAGTCCTGTTTATAGCTTTGCGTCTTCTTGTTTTCTTTTTGTTCGCCTCAGCGTTTTTATTATCTACGGAATCGCTTGAATCGGTTTTTTTCGGTAATATTTGTGTTTTCTTTGATGGTTCAATAATCAGTTTTTCCGTCTGAATCTTCGAAACTAATACTTTAGCGGGCAATACTAATTTACTTTCTCTCAATATACTGTTACAAGTTTTCTTTTTTTTCTTGTCGTATGCTTCTTCATTGTCATTGTTAAGATTCCTTTTTTGATGTCGTAAATTATGGCCAGTGGTTGTTTCTTGAATTTTATCCGAAATCACGGCGGCTATAGATTCTCCTCTTTTAGGCCTAATGATGGGATCAGGGGTTTCGGATATTAATGCTAGAGGTATATCAGATTCTGTGTCTATACGAGTCAATAATGAGTTTTTGTTGTCTGTACCTTTGGATTTTGCTTTTGTTTTGTTAGAATCACTTAATATTTGATTGACACATATTGATGACTTTGGTATTTGGTCTTCTAAATCAATAGATGATTCAAATATTCCAGTTGGCTTATCGACATTCACCACTATACATTGTTCTATTACTGGTTCAAGGACTTTTGCTTTTTTAATGTCTATTACCTTGCCTTTAGATACCGGTGATTTAATTACTGTTGCTCTGGTATTCATTTGTGTAGTTTCCTTTACTTTATGTTTATCTTCATTAGCTTTACTTGGGCCATCCAAATTACCTTTTTCTTTCTCAAGAATCCTAGACTCTATTGATTTACGTATATTATTATTCAAGAGGGTATCTAAAACTTTAGTAGCTGCACTGGGATTAATTTTTGACACCAAATTACTAGTTAATCCCTCTAATCGATTCTTCTTTCGAGTCATTATTTCTGATTTTTGAGCCGGAGGCATAGAACTTTTATACAATGAACGAGCTGACATACTTTTTAAAAGATCAACTGCATTATTGTTATTGGCAGAAACTGTGTTATTGTCATTTGCGGATAAAGCTGAGTCAACTTTTTCTGACTCCTTAATATCTTCCTTAGTACTGTTTTGATTTGAATCTTTGTTATTACTTGAACTAATGGTCTTATCTTCTGATAATTTTTTTGATAACGACTGCACTACTTGATCTAAATTAGACGCAACTTTATCAGCTTCTAAACGATGACGTTTCTTCGGGGTTACAATAGGTGCTGAATTTCTTAATGGAGTTGATTTTGTTTCAGATCTTGGTGATGAAATTTTATGTGACTCTAATTTGGATATTTCCATTTTGCCTTCACTGTCCTTTGATTTGGGTAAACTTTTTTCTATGTCGTGTACCATTTTATGCATGGCTTTTAATTTTTCTGATGTTTCATATATTTTCTTTGATAATTCAGAATGTCCTGCGGTAGGCTTCTCTATAGATAATTCATCTTCTGTGATATTTACAGAGATCGACGCATTAATGTTGAATACCTCGGAATTCAGTACATGTTCTTTTACTGTAACATTTTCAGAAACTACACTTCCATTAATCTTAGTACAATTTAGAATTTTTGAGTCTTGAGACGAAAAAGGTGGAGTTACATTTTTTGTATTATCAGCACTTTTCTTAATTTTGTCTAGATTTGTTTTCCCTTTCAGAGATTCACCATTTTTTTGTACATCTCCCATGCAATTTGTTTCAGTACACAAAAATT
Organism: Mimoniades nurscia nurscia; assembly: GCA_018246595.1. Taxonomy (NCBI): domain Eukaryota; kingdom Metazoa; phylum Arthropoda; class Insecta; order Lepidoptera; family Hesperiidae; genus Mimoniades; species Mimoniades nurscia. Next base: position 10,427 of record DWFO01000446.1, read on the forward strand.
TATCAGAATTAATATCGTTTTTAGAATTTTCATCGAACTCGGACGTAACCAAACTTAAACTTAATGAATTACTTGTTGAGGAGTTTATATGATAATGTCTCTTTTTAAGAGGAAGTTTATGTTCGTTTGTTTCTTTGCCACCCTTATTTTGAGATTCTGTCTGCAATTTCTTGTGCCTTCTTTTTGACGTTGGCATAACTGTTTCTTGATTATCAGATGTTTTACGTTTTTTTGACATTCTTTTGACCGCTTTTGGAGGGGCAGATTCTAGAGGCACTTTATCTACATTTTTTGGTTGAATGTGCGAGCTATTTGAAATAAACTTAGGCGCTATTTGACAAAACTTTATAAAATGTGTTATGAGATTATCCATGTCTTGTGAAAACTTTTGGTCTATAGAATCGACACTGCTCCGGTTCGTGCATGAATCACGACATCTTGAAACTGATCTGGAACGATGTCTTCTTTTGCTTCTATGTCTGTGATGTTTACTTTCTTCTTTCTTTATAGTGATGCGAGATGGTCTCTCTGTATTATTTAAGTTAATCTTAGGCGGGGCTAGAACAACAGTTCTTCTGTGTTTTTTTATATGAAATGTCGGCTTTACTTGCGGTTTTTTAAAGTTCAGAAAAACATTTCTCGTGAGAGATTTATTCGGTACGTAACTATTCTTTGCTTGTTCAAAAACGCATGGAACTGGTATAACGACGTTTTCTTTCTTTGTGCCTGCAGGAAATACATTGCCAGTTTTTGTTTTACGACTTCTTGGTGAAAGTGATCTCGGAAAATGTTTCAAAAACTCATCTTTTTTTGATGCTGATATATTAGCAACTGTACAAATTGGTGATATTCCAAACTTATGAGTGAATACAGGTTTTAAAGCTGGCAAAGGACTTCCAATGTAACTAGCTGTCGTAGGGGACTTTAGCAATGTATTGTTGTTGTTGTGGCTGACTTTAAATATATTGTATGTCGTGACAGGTCTTTGCAATCCACTAAAAACAGGACCAGGTGCGAACGGGTCTGACGAATTGAGGCGCAGTATATGTTTCCGGTTCATCTTGGAAAAAGCATAATCATATTTGGATGGTAATGGATACTTAGTGCACACACTTACATATTTAGGACTAGCGTTTGGTTTGCGAAGATACGTTTCACACTCAGAATCACTTGAACTATGCCCTAATGTTAAACTGCTAAATGTTTTATTTGATAATAACAGTATTTCTTGATCAGATACAAAGTGCTTCTGATTTTTATAATATGATCGATCTCGGACTGATCTGGTTTTCTTAAATTTTTTTGTCCGTTTGCGCATGCTCCTTACACTGTAATCTGTTTTATAACCCGATTTGTCACTTTTATAACCAGATTGACTTTTATAACCTGATCTGTAGCAATCGCTTTTATAACCAGATCTACAACCATAATCACTTTTATAGCCCGACTCTATCAATCTACTACAACTCTTATAGGGCTTAAATTCATAGTCACTTTTGTAACCAGATAGAATGTCTTTATATTTGGGATTAAGATCAATCTGCTTCCAAGTAGGATCAAGAGGGTCCTCTCCTGCTGCTTCATTTTCACTTTGATTATCTCGCCATACACTTGTTGATGTTTTATTATTCCTTTTTGGCAAGTTAGCTAGTTTACTATTGACTTCTTTTCTTTTTGCGTACACCCCAGATAAGACAGACCTGTTAGATGGTAGAGACTCGTCATCTGTATCGCCAGAGTCGTATTGATTTTTATCCTTTAATGTTTTTGGCGCTGTTTTAGAATTTTTAGTTTTGGATTGTGGTTTTCTACCTACTTTCTTTCGTGGAGGATACAATACCCTGTCAGTTGCATATAACATCCTGTCTAAGGCAGCAATGTCTAGCTTATGATCATTTTTCTTAGCTTTTTCAAACTTGCTTTGTTCTTGCTTTAATGGAACAGGGGATGGAGCTTCTGTTTTAATTTGTTTGATTTCATTTTCGATTCTTTTCTTTCGAAAGTCACAATCACTTGAATCAGATGTAATATGAATTCTATTCCTCGTTTTCGACTTGGATCGCATGCTTTTTCTTTCCATTGTGTTATTCTCCTTTTGTACTGACCGTCTACTTAATCTGCTATGTGTTTCATCCATTTCATGTCTCCGCAACGGTGAGTGCGTAGGTGAATTATGATTCGATATGATTCCTGAATCTGGAGAAACATTTGGCGGATCATTATTGTTTTGAAATACGTTAATTACATTAACTACAGATTTGTCTTTCTTACGAGATTCAGCACTTTCGTCAATCTTTCTTACTTTACGCGGCCTGCCTCTTTTTCTTCTAGATTCTAATACTAAATTATTTTTTATATCCTCTTGAGATTCCACAGAATTAGTACTGATAGTATCTGATTTTTGGTGGTCTATTTGACCGATGGTGTTTATATCAGTATTGGTTACAGTTAAAGGTGAACTTTTCAACAGATCACTGGCACTGCCCAATTCTGATCCTCCTGGTGTAATGTCAAGATTCATGAAATCATTATTATCAACACAGTCTTCTAAGCTCGTAGTATTTGGTATTGATATACTGACAGTATCTGAAACGGATGAGATTTCTTCTAGCACCTTATTTATTTGCGATAGTTCTTCTGTTTGTTGACTGTTCAAATGTTGAGAATTATTCAAAAAATTTGGAGTAATTGGTGATATTTCTGGCAAATTATTAATTTGGCCCAGAACCGAATCACTTATAGTGCTCACACTGTCTATTGAATGTCCATTAATGCCGCAAGACAGAGTTGCCGGTGCACCTGGCACGATGGCATTTGATGGAGCGCTATTACTCAATAATTGAGTTTGTGCAACAAACTGTTGCAATAAACTCGACGCGTAATGAGTAGTATTATGGTGCACTGACTCTGAATTTGAACATTCATTCTCTGACCCTGAAGAATCAGCTGTAGCTCTTTGAATTGCAGCCGTTACTAGTTGCGGCGTGAGCTCCATTTCACTGCTCGATCCGTCTCCTGTAAAAATACATACAGATCAGATTCTAAAAATAAACATTATAGAAATAGTTTGATAATTTAAAATATACGATAATTTAAAACTTACCATTGTCGACAATAGACTTATCGTCGTTGTCTGGAGATGTGTTATGAACAGCAAAGGTCGAGAAATTGGGCTGTTGCGCCGGCGCGCTCGATGTTTGTTCTGGAAATAGTTCCGCAAGGTCCGCATCGTCGATGACCTGTGGGATGTATTTTGGTTTATTATGTCATCGGTGTCATTTATAGACACATCAACAGAATATTACCCATTTATTTGTTTATATACAGACTATTATACTTTTTTATGTACCTATAACTCTTATTTACAATTCGAAGCTTTTAAAATTATTTGCGTTACGTAATTTTCAATTAACCACAATTTTTCTAAGTATTAGACATTCCAATAGGAGACCCGTATCCTACGGTGAAACTATAAAAGGGTTGATAATGAACAAACATGTACATACCTGCATAACATACGTTTAGTAAGATATTTATAACTCACCTGTAATTGACAAGCAGCAGCGAGTGCAGCACTAGAGTCGTCAGCGGGTCCATGTGCGGAGCCGACGGCCGCTTCCGCGCTGTCGGAGTCGGACGAGGACGAGGACGAGGACGACGACGACGACGAGGAGGACGACGTGGACGACGATGTGCTGCTGCCGCACGCGGCGCTTTCCGCCGCCGGCGACGTGAACTGGGAACACGACATCATCATTTTTATAGCACTGGAGTAATGTAATTCGCAAGGGAAATCATAGAAATGTAACTTAAATCATACATTGTCTTTACTTGTAATTCTTAAGAATTAATTGTTTATTTAATTATTTATTATTCTGCAATGGTAATTCTTAAAAAATTCGTAAGAAACACATGTTATTTTCTTTCTGCTTAAAACATTTAAATCATGAACGTTCGCTCATACGATTTTCGGTCCTGAACGATGATTGCCTTTTTGATGACGACCTTTTTAATCAGCATACCAGGGAAATATAGTTAATGTTATAGAGTCTATTATAAAAAAAAAGTTGTACCAAAAAAAACTTAATGCCTAATAATAATATTTTCGAACTATCATTTTCTGTTTACCAAGCAAGTTACAAGGTTTAAAATGGTTACCGTGATGATTATATAGTGATGCCAGGCAAGTTATGGGGTAGGCAGAGAACATCGAGTGCCAAATATCTCTGTCCGTATCGTCCTGGCGTGCTTCTCATAGGTGTCGGAGACGCTTTAAAAGGAGCCTTCGAAACGCACAAGTACCACGATCGAGTGAAACGATAGATATGTAGGTACGAACAACTCAATTTAAATCGGCGTCGACAGAGTGCGGTGGTGTCGCAAGCGAGTTCCACGTCGGACGCAATTCAGGACACCTTACATTCTTAACTAATTCGCACTTGTACCTACGTATTTTATCTTTACTACACTGCATGTAATTTTTAGTACATTTTTTTGTCAGTATCAAAAATAATCAAATGTATCTTTATATTACATTGTCGCGCTCTAAATATCTCTTCCTACAGACCTGATTCGCTTCACCAATGTATGTATATATGTTCTTTTGATGTATGTGGTCACGTGTGTATTTAAAACATAATAAACAGTATAAAACAATTTTTGAATTAGCATTAAAAGATAAACTCTTGTTTCATTACAGGAATAAGGTTTTAGAATCTTACTTGGTCTAAACAAAATCAGACGTTGAATTCACCTATTCAGTATAGCATTCTCGGTAGCAAGGCTTGTTAACCGGTTAATTTTTAAACCTTAATCAGCGCAAATACCTAAAGAGCGTTTTATAAAGGTTTAGCTCTACCTTAACCTCAAAAAAACCGGTTTCCTTAAAGAGCAAAATTATAAGGATTCTGTATCAAAAAACCGGTATAAACCGGATTAAACCTGTATAAAAAGTTTTTTTGGAAAAATATACAAGTCGAAATACGCCCGCGCGCAGCAATTATGTGACGTAGTAGCAGTTTTGGCTTAAACCGGTTTATTTAGGTTTTTGAAGCGCTCTCTTCTTAATTGAAAATAGATTCGCTCCAAGCGGAATTTGTTCTAAAAACCTTTAAAAAATATTATTAACCGGTATTTTTTAAACCGGTTCCAAGCCTTGCTTTGAAGATAAGAACTTCATGAGTAGTCTTTACAATATTACCGACTACTTTTGTACTTACCGACTGCTCCCGGACATCACAATCTACGATAGCTACTTTTCCTTTAAATATGAAATGTATAATTATTAAATAACATAATATCACGCTTGTATTACCTTGAAGTGGTAGGCAGAGGTGTGTAGACCATTTCGCAGGAGTCACCAATTATGTTATACAGCTCACCATGGAATAGGGATAGGGGTGAACTTATTTCCACACACCGGGCACAAACCCAGACTCTAAGTCTAAGCTACTACTCGGAATTTGAAGTAGGTAAGAGAAATCCAATAACACTTTGCCCGATTTGGGGATATAACTCAGGGCTCTTTTGCGCAGCAATCGCCCTTACAACGACTAGATAAATGAGGCAGTTTTTTTTGTGTATGAAAGTCTATAGTTAATTAAATAAAGGCAGTTTAATGCAGAAATAATCAGGTCTGGAATCCAGACATTATTTTTCGTTTGTCCGATTACTGGCCTGATGTTAGGTTTACCTTTTAAAATTTTGTCTTGTATTTTGTGATTAGGAAACTATATGATTCCAAATTGATATGCTTCGTGTCTGATTTCTCGGAAGAGAAAATAACGTTGATTTAATGCGATGTCTAATAGCCGCCATCTGGAGTTACCGGCAAGGGCCCTTAGGCTGCGGTCAAATGAGCGATATTATATTATACTTTTGAACGTAAAAAGTAAAGTCAATTTGATATTTGTGTCCCTACCGACCGCCTCGTTAGTGCAGTTGTTGCAAACGCAATTGCCGAGAAAGGGGTCCTAGGTTCGTTTCTCAAGTTGGATATTATTGGGTGTGTCTAATTTGAAATTCCTAGTAGTACGATACTGGTATTCAGCGCAATGAATAATTTAATAGGATCACCCGGTATTCCATCGTTCGTAAAACGTGGGAGTACAACACTCCTCAGCCTACCCTTTCGAATAAATACAGGCATGACATTATTTAATATGCTTACGGACATGATAGTTTATAATCGTATTGTAGTAAGTAAGCTTCTTTAGCAGACACTAAGTCTGATATAATAAGCTTGGATTACTACTTGCAAATGAAGATTTTCTTTCTTAACCTATTTAATTAATTATTTCCCTCGTTTTTCATTAAATTTTTCTAATTTAGATTATCCAGTAGTGGCTCGGAGTCTGGATGTGTGCTTGGTGTATGGCAACACGCTCACCACCGATTCTATGGTGGGATGTGGTAGGTGCATTTACAATAATGACATAATTCAGACATACCAGTAATAATAGTAGAATAGAGCAAGAAGAATAATGAACAAATATGAGTAGAAGGTAGAAGGCCAAGCGTTACTATCGAGATGACAGCAATTTTATTAAAAGCACTCATGGAACATTGAAGCATTTGTAATTGTGGTTATAAGACCACCTTCAGCTAATTTACGAGTATATCATAAAAAAATAATTTCGGATGTTCGCATAAAATTTGTAGGAACATTTCTTAATACATAATTAGATTTGAGCAAGATATAGAATTTGTCATCAATAGCTAAGATTAAACAAAACCAGACCAGTGTCATGTTGTTCAATATGAATATAAACAATACATGATGATTTTGTGTATACCTGCACGTCAAGTTTTTACGGGATAGGCAGAGAGTACGGAGTGCTAAATAATTCTACGATTAGGTACAGACCTACTACCGATGGTTTTATTGTAGGTATATCGATATTGTGTTCAAATATAAAAATTATTATTTAAAATCTTGCTTTAGTTAAGAACTGTTTTATAGCGATTGCTAATACAGGTCTGATCTTGACAAAAAATAGTTTTCATTGCTGTATTAAAGACACTTCTGGTTACATTTGGGGCGGGAAATATTTAGGAGGTAAAAATTTCCAGCCGGCGGCGTTTAAAATCACTCCTATCCTGTGTTCTACTTTCAAACCTGGCTGTCCCCCGCCCTTAAACCCCCACCACCCACACCCGGTTAAGCGGTGATAGACAATATTGCTTAAATAAAGTGTGTCCATTGTGATAGCATGCAATAAATGGTAAAAAAAGTCACATCATTTGTGTGTACGGGTTCTGTGCGTGTTGTGCGAGAGAGATAGATGTATGCGACTTTAGTGATAGGAATAAATATTTGACCGAAAAACCTCCGAACGTACGAATTTCAAATGGCTGAAATGCTTTAATTAATTCAGCGAACGTAATCACCCTTCATCTTAGTGGTTCTAGGTTTATTTTAACGTTTTCAATTTCTTTTATTCATTCCATCTACATCGTAACATCACGAATTTCCCTGAAGTAGTCTTCAGACGAGTGTAGTTCTGTCATTTCTCACTAGTTACATACATACATAGCATAGGGGATAAGCCTATGGCTATACAAATCCAGATTTCGTGCACCTACTCTGCTTTTCGAGTTAATTCAATTTTATGTAAAAAAATTTTTTTTTTACATTTCTTAAATAAATTCATTTCGGGCGTTATTTTTGAATGTTGTGAGTCATTCATTCCCTTACACGTGGTTGGAACAGCGATAATATTGCTAGTCAGGTTTTGAAGTATTTCAAATTGTCTAATTTATTTTAAGTTTTATATGTAAGTAGATACATTTCAATTCTGCTTACGACTATATTATTTAGTCATTCGCAGTTGTATATAAAGATGTTAAAATAGCCGAATGAGACGCTTCGATGTTTTTTAAGACTTGACGACCTGAGCCAAGGGATATTGGATATTTTCTGCGGGATGTATGTAGGTAGTTACGGAAAGTAATATCATTATCGCAGTTTATACTGCGATTAGAAACGGTTTCCAACATAATTTATTTACGTAATAGGTTGAGTAGTTATGAGATTGTGAGATCTAAGTACTTGTCTGCCGTGACGTTCATATGATAATAGGCAGCGAATGTAGTTAAAATGCTTACATATAACATTTCATATATATGTAGGTACTTCATAAATAGGACTATTGTGAAAATATATTATGAATAGAGGCCATTACGCCACCTAGACTTCATAGGACTCGATTATTCAAGTAATGACTATCATAATAGATTATTATGTATTAATACAAGATACAAGCGCTATTTAGAACTTTTCTCAATATCTGGTGAAACGTGGGAATGTTCTACATACTTCTGCCTACCTCATCGGGGATTAAAGGCGTGAAGTTACTGAAGTTACTCAATAACTTTAAGGCGCATTACCTACAATTGTAACGGAGGTAGTTTGTTACTCTCGAAAAAAATAATATTTTAACTGGCTAAAATATCGTAGATAGGTATAAAAATCTATAATATTCGTGAATGTTGTCTTCTTTAGTATTTACATACGTTGTATAAACTTTTTTTATACTATTTTTATTTTATATTTTATTTTTATATCGAAATGATAAGATGCCCATGACAATGAATGAAACAAATGAAAAAATACGAATGTTAAGAGTTCATTTATAGATTTTAATGCGTTCTAGCGTACGTACTCCGCTCTGCCTACCCTAAAATAAAGGATTGAAATAAATTCCTGATATTGTTACGTGAATAATAGCTCTGACCACCCTTGTAAGGCTTACGCGCCCTAGATATAACTCCTGCTACCAGATTTATCAATATCTAAACGCGGGTTAATAGGACAAACTTGTATCAAATCCCACCGCGTTACAGGTACCGACACATCGTGATGTTTACGCGATGTCCATGTGATGCTGGCAATAAACGTGTAGGTACGTCGTAAAGAAACAGCGACATTATAGTACCTATAAACATGTCACGGTACTCGGCCAAAATTAATGGATCCACCGTTTCCAACGACTTCTGACGTTTCGACGTGCGAGGCTCGCGCTTAACGTAACCATTATGATCTTGTAAATTTACGAGAGTGCTCAGACTTTCAGTAGGTTATTTATATTTCAAAACTATTGTTATTATATTGAAATTTTAGATGTTATTATCGAACTACTCGTAAGTATATGTTCTTTTCCACACGTACGAAATATGTATTTATTCTGTTTTATTTTCCATGTTCAAGTGTAGGCGATTTTAAAAATAGATATAGCGACAAAGTCGAAAAAACAATTATTGAAATAACCAGTTGTGCTACGATTCCTAGTTTCGGAGGTTAAGACCATTGGTTACAGTGGCCACAAAGCTTAGTCCGGGATAACTGACGTCACATGTTTTAAAGAATTTTATAGTGTTCTAATGAATGTATGTTTCTGCACGATATTTTTCTTTAATATACATACGAAATAACGTAACATTACGTCTATACTTGCCGAATGGGTAGGCAGGGCTGTGAAGTACACTCCCACGTTTCATCAGTTACGTTTACCTTCTAACATTGAAATTGAAGAGGAATACTGTGGTAATCCTATGAACTTTATTTATTAAATCTTAATAACGCAATATAATGTCGATATACTCTATATTTCAAATGTTAAATAACACTAATAAAATATGAACTGACGAATTGTAATAATGCATATAAAAATGAAGCTAATTGATCAATGCGCAATCTTTTTGTGCCACTGATTTACACGCTAGAATAAAAGTCCGACATTTACACTATAGTAGATTAAATGACTCGCTAAGCTATTATCAGCCGGCGCTCGACTGCTTGCGGTATTTACCCAAATGGTTAGTAAAAATTAGGTCTTTCCTGTAAATTGCAATAAATGATTTAAAATGAATTAACCTTTTGCTTATGGGCCTATGTATGCAATCTTTGCTCCTTGTGTCTATGAGTTTTATATTAAGATACGATGGAATGTCTTTAAGGATTTGAATACAGAGCGAAATGTGAATGCACAAGTTAAATATCTTATAACATGTCCACACAAGGTTATCTGATCGGACAGTGGGCAAAGACAGTTTTATAGTGACCAGACGACAAATAACTAAATACATTCATATACGTACATGTAAAAGTATACTTCTATAATATTTTTTTCGTTGGTCGTGTTGGTTGCGAGTGCGACTGCCGAACGGGAGGTCCTGGGTTCGATTCCCGGGTCGGGCACTACTA
>DWFO01000447.1:0-20627 GCA_018246595.1 Mimoniades nurscia nurscia
TTTTTTAGTGTTCGACCCGGGAATCGAACCCGGGACCTCCCGATCGGCAGTCGCACTTGCAACAAACACGACCAACGTATTAAATACCTATATTACTGACATTTCAAGTAAACCATTCTAATTGGTAAGTATATGACATTATACTACCAAAACATTTGTATTCTAAGCACCGGACTATAATTTCTTACGCCTTTGTAACTACTAATAAAGTACTAAATATTTCGAAATACCTAGTAATAAAGTGTTATTAGATTAAGTAATGTTTCAGTTCTTTCTTTAGTGGAATTCATTAATAACTGGATTACACTGAACTACAACTTTCGTTAAGTATGACAAATAAGTTAAGCAAGTATGCATATAAAATATGTTAAAGTATTTATTTAAAAGTAATACGCTTTGAAGTACCAAGTTCGGTAATTGCGTTCGTCTTCTCAGCCGTAATTCGAACAATTTCGCGTCGAATGCCAACTGAGACGTTTACTGCATTCGATAGAGTTATGTTAATGGACTTCAAATTGGATTTTGTGTTATTCCATTTAAAGCAGAACACATTCGTTCTTTTTATAAACTGCGAGATCTACCCGTTAACACGAAATATTTTTAAAACGTTTGCGTGATAATTTTTGCGTTCCATTCGTAATATAATATACTTCATTAAAATGTAGAGCTAATTGAAAGAGCAGTGCGTCGCCAGCGAGCGTCAATAAAGCCTCGTCGGACACTGTGTGATATTTATGCACGGCGTCATTAAAATCTGCTCATACAAAAATATTTCCGTAATTAAAAATTCTCTGTTGTAATGAAAGAAAACAATCGAGAATTCTTTTTTTTCGCCCGTTCATATCGTAACTGCCCACTTTTTTTACGATAATTAATATTTATTCCGGGTATCGGACTGCAACTCTTCTTTGTTCGTTTCCAATCTACCCACTAATTCTATACTTTAGCTCGTCTAATCGGCCGATATAAATCAGTGGCCGGCAAGCTATCAATCAACAAACATTGTTATTAATTTAATTGCTTTAAAATATTTCTAGGACGGTACAGTATTCTTTCGTAATTTTACTAAAACTTCGTTTAAATTTAAATGTAAGCTGTCGTCATGATATAAATATTATTAAAGATACATCATAAACTTTTGCCAATTGAACCACGTACTAAAATATGTTGGAATATTTAATATAATATAAAAAAAATATTTGCACTAGCTCCAACAGGAATCTCAGTAGTCCGCGCCGTAGTTCAAGGGCAGTTTTTCTCCACATTCGTGCAAGTGACGATATCATTAAAAATACTGCTCCATACCCGTTTCGTGTGGTATATACCTACAGGCGACACGTTCTTACTATCAGATCAGCCATTTGCATGTTCCCTGTGCCGTTTCGCTACATAAAAGTATACTAATAAACACGATAGCGGAAAACGATTTACGATCCGCTGTGATTATAGCACTTACAATTAGCATCAATAAACTTAATAGAACAGATGACCTTTAACTAAAGGTGTTTAATTTTATTATTATACCTATGCATAAACTGCATGTAATATAACTTCTGTGGAGGTACATTCATGGAATCTAGGGTAATGATTGGACGCGCTAGTGTTCAATGATGCCATAAATTGAAACACGCCATCAAACTATTAATCTCAGAACAAACTGCTTCATTGTGAGCGGCATCTACACATGGCGCCGTGACTTTTGACTTTGCAACGAAAACGATAATTTATACTACATATATAGGTACATATAAATAAAATTATAATACAATAAAAGCACAGCACGAAATATTTTAATACGTCAAACACACATCACTCGGTCCCGTTGATATCCTAGCATGCTATTAACAGATAAATTGGCACGAAGGGTACAGACTCGCGGTATCTGCCACGGACCAGTCAAGGAGCTGTCACAATAATGTTCCTGTCTGAATTCATTTCGCTTGTATCAGTACGCATATGCAAATAATAAATTATCTGTAGCCCGAGAGTCCTTCAGCAGTCATCGTTAAAAGTCGTCGTTGTTATGTTTTTTAAATATCAAGGATTAATGAAGCGGCGCAGTTAGTTCTTGTAGGCGCTTTATATAGATCAAAACGCGTAGGGCCTCATTTCGTATTCGTATTTAAAGAAACCATTTATCACTTCAAACCGTTTCTTAATATTTTGCATGCGAGATAAGAAAGGCCTCGCGCCAACTATTGTCGCTCTCCGGCACTCTTTTTCCTGCACATCTAATAGGTACCTTTCCTTGAAACAATATTGTTGCGTACCGCAGAGTCAGGTGATTCACATCGAATAATCAGTGCGTTGTTAGGCTTAGAAATTCCACGAAGTGTGAAATATCATTCATAAAGCGTATTTGATTAATTTGCGGAACGAACCAGCCATGAAATAATACACCACATGAATCAGTTGAGCAAATTTACATAACATTTCATCTGGTATAAAACACCAGTTGCGATGGTTGCAATAAAATAGATTTATTTAGCCTCCCAATCACGAAATAATAAAATATGAAAATAAATTTACGGCACTTAAATACATGCGTAGGTGTAAATTGTTTATGGAAAATACTTATTTCTTTTCGTGCATGTTGATTCTAGATTATATGAATGGTATCTTGAACTGATCTGTTTGAAAGCTGCTGTTACTATAGAGCTGAGTTATTTTTATAAAGCAAACAACTTAGGGAAATGTTTTACATATTGCATTAAAATTAAATCATTATTGAGAAAAATAATATAGACGATCTGGGTGAAGAAAAATTGTACATTGCCTTATACGTCGTAATGGTAGAGTTGACGATTGCTTAAAGGGACGTGATGTGTTTGAGTCGCGACCTTGACATAGAGCCGTTACAAACCATATTACTTGTATCACCGCAACGTCTGCTGAATACGCCATGTTGTATTTCACTTCGCTATTATCATATTAGAACTGACATGAACGCTCAGACACTTGCTCAACTAGTTATTAAGGATTTCATTATAATTTCCACATTAATTATAACACTTAATTGATATGTTATTGTTATGCTCCATGGGGTTAGTGAAATAGAAATAAACTTTATATCTAAGACAAATATTTGCACATTATAGAACGTTAGGAAATTTAGTCCGAATGTAATTAATAATTATTATTGTTTTAAATATTGATTCGAAATGTATGTTTCGTTATACGAGTATGTAACAATCATAAATGGACATTTTTCTCGTCTCATATTCTGTTACCGCATCACTGTGACAGTCTATTTTCGTGAAATATTTTGGGCAGTGTCCGCGATCGCAATCATTGGAAATATCGAATGGACTCGATACTTAAACGCGACGGGGAATTGGGTCGAGGTCTTCTTCATTACGACCTAGAGGAATCGCGTCAGACTACGGTGTTGTTCGAATTAGAATCACACATTGCGAATAGGTAGATGAATGGCGAATCATAAAACGTTTATAAAGAATTTTCGTAGAACGCGCGTGGTTTAAGTGTTATTTCGTATGATTTTATGAATGATCGGTATTAAAAGTGTTAGAATGTATGAATAATTTTAAATTTATGACATTTAAGAGTCAATATTTATTATTGTCTATATTCTACTTGGGATTCAAAAAACACTTAATCATACTTAACTTTGGTGCTCATATTAAATTAACGGTCTAGAAGATTTGAATACAACAACAGAAATATACATTACGTAATTAACATTAACTTCGACAATCTCATTCGGTTTATCTGACTTGTTTACATTGGGAGAACAAGAAAATACTCAACACTTCCTTACCGTTATCAAACAAACTGTGTAAGAACTTCAATGAATATAATACAAGTTAACAGGAAATCGTAAAAATATTGATTACATTCAATCGTAAAGTAAGAATTAAATTGTTTTGAACATTGCTGTGAAACTGACCCGATAATTGTCAATATGCACATCTGTGAACCATCAACAAGTTTCAAATAATAGGTACCTACCTATTTCGTGTTTTAAATGGCAGAAGAAACTAAAGTTACTTGAAAGTTAACTTCTTTCTTAGTAACCCCTATTGAAAATAACCGTGTTTTCAGCAATGCTTTCCCACTTGTTGTTCGTAGAGCCACAATTGCATGGCTGTCGTACCCGTAACCACAAACACCCGTTTCGTAAGCGACGGACGGTGTGAATGCCGCTTAAGCGCGCGACTGAAGCACCACGGGTTGCAACACGTGGCCCACTTACTAAACCTATCTTTACGACAGGTAAGTTTACAATGCATCCGTTCTCGGGTCTTGTAAAAATATGTCAGTCCTATGTTACAAGAGCGTAAGGTCGCACCCTCAATAATGTCGTACTGTAAATACTTCACACTTGTTCACGCGAAGGGCCCCTAACTGTGCACGCGATGCGACGGGGTTTTTAGCACTTGTCTAATAATTCATATGATGCAAGCGTACCTTTTTACAGACACCATGCAAATTGGTGAAACCATGATAATACTGTGTCACCCATGGAGTTACATGGTCAGACGACGAACACAAATATTGTCGTTAATTATACAAAATCACAAATTATGCAAAATGTTAAATATTATTTATTACGGAATTAATTGATTTATTTCTTTATGTTTCTAAATCTTTCTATATCTTTCTAAGTCCAGACCTCGAACCACTGTTAGACATTTTAACTAGATATTCTAGTAAGAAACTCCACAATGGTTCCCGACCCGGAATTAGAACCCAGGATCTCGCGATCGGCGATTCCACTTGTAGACATTCGGCAAACGAGGCAGTCATTGTAATAATGACATTAAAAGTTACTTATTTTCTGAGCTTTGCTTTACGACATACAAAAAAAAGGGCGCGAGTAGCCACCGTGTTCGCAAGTTGTCACATTAAGGCAGAATCTCAATAAAAGCCAGCATAAGTGCCTTGCGGGCGGGCGCGGGAACAAAGGGCAATACGTCTTAAAATTGGTTTTTTGAACAGGTGAGGAGCTGCGCCAGCACCACGCACGCCGCATTCACTTACCTGGGCAACATAAATAAATGACGAAGGCCGAATGTAGCTTTTATTTTCATGCCCACCTGGTTTGATGTGCGAACGTATTTCGGATTGCTTTGAGCATTCTTTCATAACCTAAACTCCGTTTTAAAGACTCCACCGATCGTAAATCCTGTTTTATGTCGGCACGTTTGGAAGCTATTGGTCTTAATTTTAGATGTTACGCGTTTACTTCGTAGCACTAAACTGATAGTGCTCTATGATCGCGTAATACATATGTAGGTAATGAGCATTGCTAAAATTATATAGGTAGGTACTTGTTTCCCAAAGTAATAAACCTTTAAAGTAGATAATGAATAAAAGTATTCTTCAAGCTATTTAATTTTAACGACATTTTTTGAGTCTTATTAGGTCTTCTAAATACTATATTTGTATAGTGACAATGAAGTCTCGAAATTCATAAATACCTAAATGACATATATGTACATTCTTTTTATATCATCTGATATATGTGTAGTAATATTGATTGATGAAATTTATTTTTAAATTGAAAAAGCATGACGCGATATTGATAAGAAAATTAATTACTTTATCATTAGTGGATCGATTATTCTTGTATGGCGACTCAAAGCTTCGGCGCGCCTCTTTACCTCTGGTGTCTTGTTAACCAAAAGGCATTTTTAGTAAATTCTTTACCGTATTTTATGATTTATTAATGAAGTGTCTAGTCATTGTTAAATGACGCAGTTATTTACATCGTCTTCTTATTTTATTTATTGTTAACTAATGCAACTAACTACTGTAGCTCTTATTAATGTGATGTTACACTCTTTTTACCAATGAAAACAATACCTTTCGTATTGAATTTATTTACAGAATCATAATAAACAATATAATTAGTACCTGATATAAATATATAATAGGACTAGCTTTTTGCCTTCAGTAAGCATTGATATCACTAAAATTTGAGAGTAATTAAAAACAATGTACAAGCACGGCAGGTCTGTAAGAATAGTACTATTTGACGCTCCGTTCGTTCTGTCTCCCCGTAAGGAACCTAGCGTCAAGATATGTATGTCTATATAAATTTAGCGCTTCTGATACAGATATATTAAAAGAGTTGTAACAGTTTTAAAAGGTGTCTACTGAAGGTTCCATACAAAGACAATTACATATATAACATTGGTAACATAACCATTGGCCAATGATGGCTTATTAACTTGGCAGCGCGCCCGGTTGGCTAAATGTTTGATTTACAGCCGAGACAGGCGACACCAGCCTCACATCTTGACGACTGTTTCGGTGACATTAAACAATAATCCTCGCAACAATGACGGTTTCTAAACAAACACTTGTAACTTTTTGTAGCTGCTCACTTAAAAACGTTTATCTGTAAGTCGCCGATCAACTAAAAGGCTATATTGTAATGTTCGTTTGTATTTTTAAATCTGTCGCAGTAGGTACTTGAAGTCCATAAACTGAAAGTACCGACAATTCTTTTCGACGCCTGCGTTCTTTTTTTGATTTTTTCCTCGCCATCTTCACACTCTATCGAGATTACGAGCCTTGCATTAAAATATACGCTTAAGTAACTTGAGCTTTTTTTATTGTCTATATTTAAGTATCTTTTATCGAAACAGATGGAAGGGTCTGCGGCTATTAGCATAATTATTTTCAACACAAGATACACAATACTTTTGTTGTTTATATCTCCTTTTAGTAAGGATTGTAGTTATCTATTTAAATATATACATATTTTATTACCCATCTCGATTATTTTGCTACATCAACGATGTTTAATGAAGTTCCGATTAAATTGATATAATTTTTTAAATCAAATAGTCGTCACGTACAAATATTATCCGAATTATCCGAGTTAGAAAACTCCAATAGTGCCCGAAATTTGAATCCAGGACCTCTTAATCGGCCGTCGCTATTGCAACCAACACGACCAACGCGACAGTAAACCACTGATCAAGATTTAAAAATAATAATATTTTCAAAGTGGAACTTTGCTGACGGGTTAAAAATTTTCAAGCGAAAAATTAAGACCACGGGTGGAGTAGGGCCAAAAGATCGTAACCGTCGCGCACAACGAGTGACTTGCGCGTTTGATTGAATTGCAATGGATGTCCGAATATTTGAATAATTGGTTTTTTTGTTACATAATGAAGTATATACGATTCGTGCAATCGTTTTTCTCTATCATTAAACAAGGCAGCAGAATAGATAGTGCGAGTGACTGCTCTGCGATCACTAACCCGCATGCCCAGCGTGGGGATTATGGGCATAACTCCTCAGGGGATGGCTATGTCCAGCAGTAGACTACAACAGCCTGATAATAATGATGAGATACTTATAATATACAACTACTTTTCACACGATTCTTATACAAAAATATCCTTAAAGTTTGAAACGAAACAGGTGACATGTAGGTATCGTACATCCGAACAATTTGCAACATAATCTCTATGCGTTACTGATACTCCCAGATAGTAGCTCTCGCAGTAGTTCTCATACATTTCATTTGCTAGCCGCGGTCACATTCTCAGACACATCGATCAATATTGATAGGAGTCCGATAAATCAGCATCAGTCCGTTGAACAAGTGGACAACCTTGATTATTCGAGCGCGACACCGGTGAGTCAGCCTGTGCATTAATTCAGTGATATGCCTAAAGGCTTAAAACATAAATTTAATAATTGCAGACTAGCAGACAATGCAGGAACAAGTGAGGTTGGAACCCCATGAATAAAACATACGTACAAAAAGCGGCCGATACCTTCTCAGATAGAATGTGCTCGGACACGATAGGGCATTACTTTATTTTTATTGAAGTAAGGCATCAGAAATAAATCAGCTCTTTGTTCGAACACATTTGAATATTTTGTAGCTTCGTATACGCGTCGCCATAGCCCTAGGAACAATCTTCATCTACAACAATAACGCGCAGTAACTTTTATTGCTATGCGTTTAGCATATTTTCATTTGCCTTTTGCATTGATAGTGCTGTGGTTTATTGATTCAATATATTAGTTACTTATGTATGGCCAATTCTATTTGCATTGGTAGTCTATTATCTGGATTTTATGTCTTTTGGGCTCTACTAATGTTTTAAGAGTATGCGTTTAAGGTAATTATAAACGATTATTATAAATAACAACTAACTAGGGTATGAAAATGAGATGAAGAGAATTATATGTTTAACGATTTTCATAAGAGTCATACACACCGGCAATGAATTAAGCAATTATAGGATGAACTAATTTATAACACTATTATTACAAACAGCATGTAACTTTTAATTGTCGCTTATAATAATATTAATACGCCCATTATATTGCAATATCTACGATTAGTTCACCTTGATGTGAAGATAGTAAACAGATGGTAGTGAGGCAACTGTTATAATGAGAAATTATTATAATTTATGTATTACAATCATATATTAAAATCGTTACGAAAAACTTTAAAAGTTCTCTTACCGCGTCGTACCATAAACGCTTTGCCCAGTAGCGAACCATTTAAAAAACATCGTGTAATGTAATCAACATCATACTTTTCCATCATTTACTAATGCCCTCACTAATTGACAGATGTAGGGAGACCGTCGTAAATTGGATGTTTAAAAACATTGATCGATGACTTAAGTCCGTCGGGCCTTTATTTCCGATACCTCTTTGACCACCACCTATACAGTTGCAATTTTCAAAGCCAATTACACTAAGAGGCGTAATCATTTACAAAATAAATTTGAACTATCACTTCTTCTTTAATTAAACAGTACAAACTATAGATAAAGCATCATTTTTTAGATACAGCAATATTTTCTTTCGTTGGACTGAAATGTTTGAATACGAAGAAATTTTGAAGAATTTGAATTTATCCGTCTATGGATACTAGAAATGCGTATCATCAACGCAACTTACGACAATTATGTATGTGGGCGTGAGAAGATCGTATTTGTAGTAAATTGTCCGAATACCGCAGTCTATAAATACATCGCAGTGAATCACGGGCCATTCAGCGCTGGAGCGGAGTGACGCGGCGTCATTACGCATATCACAGCGTTCGGTGCGATTACTTCGAAATACTATCAACAGCATGGAGATCAGACATGAAACAGTTCAATACGAAATTAAATTGTATAATTATGACAAATATACAATTCAAATTGCAAAACTTCGTTTCGAATGTTATTTCCTAATTCACTATTAAATGAATTTATTCACAATATTTAACGCAAGAAAATTGTAGTTTGATTAAACATTATTAATAATTAATATTGTCATTTCGTCAGGTCTCTTACGGGATAGACAGAAAGGTATTTTAAAGTAATAACATCTCCTTTGATTTTAAACAATAGGTTCAAATCTCGGTTCGGTTATTATACGATTTTTCTTTGAATTTCTAACAGTGTTTCGAAGTCTGGATTTGTATCCCTTGGATGGCATTAGGCTCACCATCTATTCCATAGTGTTACGTAAACGTAACTGGTAAATCATGTTGTTCATGATAAATCATGGTGATGTTACGATTTTTTTATGTTACATATAACAATTTATACCTTTTTATAACAAGACATTTTATTACGCAGATAATGACCGCAAACATATTATAGCATAGCTATAGTCAATAGCAATTTTCTACAATATACCTACATTCTGGCACGACATATTAATACCTAAGGCAAATGTGAGATGATAATTTTAAATAAGGCATCATACATGTTATTTATATGTGTATTTCACGTGGATCTCCATTGTGTTCATAAAACCATCGACGCGTTAAACTAATGTATTGGATTTACCAACGATTCCGCGGTTTACTGTCACCTACATTTATAGCCTCTAATACCCTGTTTATAAGGTAATTGTTGGTTGGAATTGTAATAACAGAACTATACAAATATCGTTCGTACGACTGGCTAGTAACACAAATGCTAGGTAGGTACGTTTGTGACATGGAACTTAATATGGACATTTATTTTAGTATCGTGAATTAAGCTCCGTAAAGAGCTTATATTTTTTTGTTGATAGCACAAATATCTCAAATTTACATATGAATGTTCATTGACGGACGCGCTGGTCGTGTTTGCTAGCGCCACTACCGATAGAGCGGTCCTGGGTTCGATCCCCGGTGTCGGGTACTATTCTATGTCGGATATTTATTTCTAGTAATGTCTTGGAAGTTGGGTTGTGCCTCGTGTATGGCAATAGGCTCACTTCTTATTCCATAGTCGGACATAAACGTAATTTGTGAAACGTGTATTTATATATTACACTCTTCTCTATGCCTCTTCGGGGATCACAGGCGTGACGTTGCGTTATTATTATTATTACGGACTAGGCAAACAATACCGCGTTCCAAATATTTTATTTATTGTTCCAAATATTATATTTTTAATTAATATTTTATACTTGCAAATCTGACATGATTTTTCTACATTCATCACCATCTTCACAAACGCACTAATACGACCTGACATTTCACGGACTCAATAATATGAAATGAATATATTTTGAAATATGAAATGATGATGCATGTGTATATCGAAGGTATTGGAAAGGCTAGTGGTCGCGAAAGTTAACCTTGGAGTGACAGAGCAGCGAGATTAACGGCGCGCCGCGCGCCCGCGCCGGCTGCTTTCCCCGGTAAATGCTCTGTACTGTATATACTGTATATGCTATATGCTATGTGCTGTGTGTACCGCGCGTGCCCATAACCACTGTCTCGAACGGGAAAGTCTCACAGTCTCTCCAGACAATTAGAGATTAAAATCCAACTTAAAAGTTGCCAAAGGGTTTAGTTTTTCAGTGTATGTACGTGCATGATTATATAATATGATCTGTTTACAAATAAAGTCAGTTATGAGTATTCCAAACGTGTAATTCAAACTCAGTATGGTTTTTCCTATTTTTATTACATCTGTAGACGTTGCACGACGTATAATTTAATATTAAAAATCGTAACATCACGCCTGTAATCTCCGAAAAGGTAGGCAGAGGAATGTAGAACACTCCCAGGTTACTCCAGTTGCGTTTGCGTCCCACTATGGAATATAATAGGTGGTGAGTCTATTGCCATACACCGGGCACATATCCAGACTCCGTGCCACTATTAGCAAATATAAATTAGAAAAAATTAGTAGTGCCCGAACTGAAATTGAACCCAGGACCTCCCGATCGGCAGTCGCACTTGCAACCAACACGACCAACGAGGCAGACAAATAATTTAATATGTACGCGAAATAAATGTCGTCCTCTTATAAGGTAGAGAAATGGCCACGTTACACGCACCGTGCAAGCGTAAGATGCCTCACCATCCTCTGAAACGAAACGCTTCAACATTACGAACTCATGAGTCATCACTCATAATAGGTCATAAATATTTATAGAACATTACTTGCTGTATGACTTTATAAGCGTGACCGTTAATTAGTTAATGATTTTCGCCGTGATAACGTTTTACGCGTATGATTCGGTTAGACTAGCGGTAGCTGCCTGTTGCCAGTGATTTATCGGTCAAAATTACAATTGAATTCTCTTCTAATATGTTAGACTAAACCGATTGTATATTGATCTATTGAGTAGTGTTTCACAAATTATTGCCGAATGTTTTAGACCTAAGTGTACCTACATATTTTCTAGGTAGATTGGGACGCAGGGTCAAATGTATAATTTAATATTGTTGTTTATTTATTATTTTCCTTAGTAGAATTCATTTTCCTATTTCGATGAGCTGTCACAAATACTAAATGTCACATTTCAAAACAATTTGTACATTAAAATAATTAAAATCGAAAACAAATTACTGTAATATGCTTTTAATGCCAATAACATTTTACAAGAACATATTATGTATATGTATTGTACCAGGAATCATTACTTTAAAAGCTTAATATAACCAAATGTATTTTCGAAAAACATATGATTGAACGCTAATATAAAATAGAATAAAGGAAAATAAAAACGATAACTAAAATTATTTATTTTGGTATAAATCATTCACAGTAGGTACATCGTATCTTAATAAGAGATTTCAATCTACGTTAAAATTATTCATCACTTCAAGTAAAATTTATTTGTTATTGTGAATTGAGGCTCGCGTAATTCAACGGATGTATTTATTACTTTTGGCTTTAATCACTAAAGGCAACAAGATGTTATCTTGGTGTCGTATGCCAAAATAATAGTGAGAAATACTGACAGACTATATAAATCGCAGTATAGAAATAGTTCCAGCAGCGTTCGCAACTGCGAAACTGTTAACTGATATCGGATGTAAATGCTAACGGTTGACGTGGTCACAGATCATCAAGACATGCAGCATTTGCGTATTGTTTTACATTTACAAGCGATAAAATCGAACGTCGTGGCTTTGCGATGTGAACTTTGTATACCTAACCATGGCTATGTAATTTCTCTACGCTACTTTATGTGACCTTCTTGTATCGAACGTGACAATACCCCTGCATCTCACACTCACAGCTCGGTGCATGAAAGTATTAAAAACGTGGGCGGTCGAGTTCCCTCGTGGTGATACGTTGTTGGAAGCCAACTGGGGTCAACAGTTCACAAACGCCTCGTAAGAATAGAGACGCCGCTTCAGTGACTCACAAAATTTGTTTGTGCAGTTTTACTGGTTGTTTGTTCGCGTTTCTAGGTAACTCGTGAAATATATTAATTGACCGCGGCGTGCGGTTTAATTTGAAATAAAAAAAGAACACGTATTGTATAAAATATACAAGGTAACCGATGTCAAACCGGAATTGCATTTTTAAATTACCTAATAATGAACTAACAAGCAATTGTTTTGCTAAAAAATTTGAATAGTAGAACATTGTATTTGTCAATTTGTCATTGTATAATTATATACCTGTTTATCAAACGTACAATTATTTTTATTAATAATCGTATCGACTTTAAAATATGTAGTTCGACACTGTGAAATATTGAGACGAGCTTTTTTTGCCATTTCCGAGAAGTAAGTAAATCAAAGCACGTACGTTTAAAGAATCTTTTTACTTTGCTTTCTCGTTATATCTGTATTTATTCGTGTTTCAAATCGGAACTCGATTGTTACGGGTAGATACAAAGAAGTCAACAAATTATTGCCAAATTCGTGCCTGGTTCGCATTGGGCGATCACTTGGTCGGTACAAACTACAAAACGCAACCCACATTGCAACAGTAGGTACGTGAGTTGGCCAATTACCAAGTGGGTGAATTTACGAAGTGTTTTACTAAATAAAATCAACCTTTGTTACAAAACATCGTCTTAATTGTATATTTGCAATTAAACGCTTCGAAACATTAAAAAGCCTTTCAAAATTTTTAATTTTTGTCATCCTATTTCATGTACATCGTCTACCAATGTACTGACAATATTAAAACGATTTGATTTTATTCTACATACGCTTTCATATTATACTTAGTATGAAACAAAACGAAACTATCACGTTTTAATAATACGTAATGCACGCACATGCCTAAATGTGACCGAAGGGCCTCGATACTCTAGAAAATCCAGGATTCATGTGTTTTGCGAATTCAAAAATCATATTATCAAGTAGGATACTCTAAAAAAATATTTATCTTTTTTTTATTGAAGCGACCCTGAAACCGTATTTCCGTTATCTTATTTAATTTTGTCGTCTCATAGATTACAAGTACACGCGTGAGTTAGGAGCTTAATTGTATTTTGCAGTTAACATATCTGAATAAATTTGCATAACATCGTAACATAAGGATGTTTGATGGATTAAATTGAGATATGAAGTATTATAAAAAGTCGTAACAACACTCGATACGCGTGCTACCCACACACAATAATCAACACGCTCGCGCTCGTGCAAAAACGATTTGGACGAACTACGACTAATCATAGTTTTATGATGATGAATCAAATGTATACATAAACACACTTGCCTTTATTGTATCCTTCGAAGTATTTAAAGATAACTAACATTAGAGTGAGAGTTCCATTAAGTTTAAATTTCCTCAGTTTCTTTACGAGATCTAAATAGATACAATTCATTGTAAAATCTTGGTAATGTTAACTCTAATAGAAGATTTATAAATCTAAGTAATTATGTGATAATTGATAATACAGGCATTAATGCAATGGAATTCGCTTGTTACCACTTTATTCTGAAATTATTATTCAATATACCAAATGTACAATTTATCTTGCAATTATAATTATATTGAAATAAAAAAGGTAAAATAATACTTCAATTAAAATTCCTGCATTTCTCAACGTGTGCAATAGTTGAATTGTTTACATAATAACGCGAGATTTCTTATAAAAGCATACTAACACTGACGCGACATTTTTTTGAATTACCAGCTCAGGTGTAACCGAGGACAAAGTCCAAGACGTACTCGTAGATTAACTAACTTGCATACTTAGGTGTCATGTTATAAATATTTGTATTCTTTTGCAGTGGGACATGCAAATCCAGCTTAACGTTCGTCACAGATGGAGCTATAATATACATTAATATATTGTTTTATAATGCATGTTATAGCAAACTACCACAGACGGTACAGGAAAAAGCGGTCACGCGAACGTTACTATTGAAAATGTATTATAATATTAAATGTATTATAATATTATGCCTCGCTATAACATACATATATTATAGCTCCATCTGTAACGCTTTCAACTTTCAAGTGCTCATGTGTCGCTGTCGTAAACTATTCTGTGAGAGACATTGTTTCGACACCTTTCGTTAAATCGAATTTATGCAGTATCATATTCTGCTGGCCACCTCGTTAGCTGCTCGTTACGTGTGGTAATTATATTCACAATTGTTATGAAACTCTTGACTAAAACAACTTTTTTTAAATTGTAGTTACTCATAAGATTTTTTATAGCCATCGGTAAACATTCAAAAAATGAATATGCTGATTGCATCATTCTTTACGCATGGTAATATATTCGTCATGCGCAATAAAATAAACGATTAAGTACAAAGTACGTGTATAACTTGTAAAAATCTGTACCGAACGTAGTTACCCGATACTAAAAGTTGAACTGTTACTGTGATACTAGATATTAATTATTTATTTTTACTTTCGCAATTCCGTATAAAGTATCCTTGCAACATTGGCAGCACTGGCGCACGAATTTAGGGCCATAATCATACCTTACAACATTGCTTATGGCTTTTCATTAGTTTTACAACTCTCGTACTGAACCTTCAATTATTGTACGTTGACCTGTAACACTGCTAAAATCTAGCTTGTGCCAAGCCGCTGGAATTACTATTGGTATTAAAAAACTCGGCAATTTCCTTATAACTAGTTCGAATGTTAATGGCACGAAACGTAATATCACGCCTATATCTCCGAAAGGGTAGGCAGAGCGGTGTAGTTTCCCACTCCCTCGTTTTACCAGTTAGCGGCAGTAAATCAGTAGCGTTATAGTCATACGTAAGGTGTCACGTTCTAGTAGAGATACTCTGAAGGAAATAAACAAATACGAGGCTGTTAGTTGTTTACGATTTACGTAAGGCACTCGTAATTCGAACCGGAAGCGCACTGCATTTATGCAAGTTTATTTCGATTTAAATCAATTTTGTAACCTTTGAAAAACAAAAAAAAACACCTTTATAATATTTATAATAGTCATATAAGCTTAAAATTTATTGTTTCGAAACGTACGCATCAATTTTCAAATGGTAACGTTTAATCATATTGATATTTATCTGTTATCTTCGATAATGGAAACTTTAACAATTGTTATGTATTACACGAGTGCCGCTGATATTTTTACCGATGTATTCGCGCGTCATAACATCCATTATTGAAGGAAGCGAACAGCAGTGATCGAATAATGGCCAAGAGTGCGCCGGCGCCGCGCTCTCGCCGTATCAACGCCGGCGCTCACCGGTTCACTGTCGCCACTACGACATGATATTTTATTAAACTGACACACGACTATACTTTCCATATTCGACTATTTACTACGATGAAAATTATCCTTTACAATATTATTATTATAAAGTAACGTAATAATGAAAAGGTGTTCATATCTATATTTAGAGTACACGAAAAGATGAAAGTCATGAATTTAATAACTTTTGTATAAACGCAAACGCGAGATAAACCTACGCCACATTTTATAATGCTTTCTAGTTATAGTTCTTTAATAGAAAGATAATCTTCTTAAGTATTCGTGCACGTCATAACATTCACAGGGTAATTGAATTTTACGGCAATCTCCATCGAATCACTCAAGCTGGTTACGTACATACATGTATTACTCAGTTGAAATGAATAGAGGTCAGGCAGTAGTATTTATTTATATGAAGGTTTATGGCAACGAAAAATTATGAATTGTGTAACCATACCATATATGTACTTAATGTGTAATTCGTTTTAATGAACATATTGAAGGGGACCAATTTTTAAATATCCCTAATAATTATTGTAAAAAACCTTTTAGGATGCAAAAAGTTTTTTGGATGCACATCTCGTTGTTAAAGATATGACTACTATTATAATGAAATAATGCACTAACGAGTGAGCCCTTCAAAACTTACTACAGGACCATACTGACGTACAAATAACCAATAATTATATAAAGGTAATAAATTTTAATCAAAACGTACCTATTGTGAAAACAAAAAAAAACTAATACTAGAAGCTATTAGTGGTAATTTATTATACTGACGGAACATTGTAATTATAGATAATTATGCATAATAAATTTTGACCATTACAAAATTTATGTGTACCTATAACACACATACGACTAAAACAATCCAGTATCTACTTTGGATTATCGCCCACGGTCACCGCACGGGGTAATTATGGCCTAACACAATTTAAAACATCATTTTCATGTAATTTCCCAAAAACTAACCTTCCATAACTACAATATATTAAAAACGATACATGTAGGAAAATCAATACATATTTGGAAATATATATGAATTTTAAAGGTAATTCATTTATTCACAAAGCATAATTATCATTGGGGATTTTCTATCTTGAAATTCGCCTTGAAATTTAGACTCGCCCCGTATTGCATCAGACGTATAAAATAACTGGTTAAAAGTGGGAATACTATATTTATCTAGCATTTCAGTGGAACATAAACGGAATTATTTACGTTTCTATCGGCCGAACCGCGCACCGTATGTTTGTAATTTATAACATCATTATAATTTGCTGATGGATAGATTACACGAGGGAGATTGATTGATTTGTTTAACACTATAATTGAAGTGTCACGAATGTAGCACAGTACGGGTCAGCAGATTTATGTGTGATGTCGGTTTTTCCGACGGCGGTGACGACGTCCGCCAACTATTGACTGCTTATCACGGACGCTTTATTGATTGGTTTCGTTTCTTCTTCAGTTACAACTGTTATTATTTAACATGTCGTTAAACATGCAGTCGCTCAACGTTTTTGCAAACGAAATAAATACATTATAAAAATAATATACCTACTTATTATGGAAAAGGGATAAGAGGCTGACAGCCTCCATGGTCGTGTTGGAACTGGTGAAACGTGAGAGTGCACTACACTTTTCTGCTTGCCTCTAATGGAATTACAAGCGTGATGTTATATTTTCACTTTTTATTAATAAGACGCTCTCTGTCTACCCTGTAAGTGACTCGGCGTGATAATATGTATAATAATAATGAGGAAAACTGTAAATAGTAAAATAAAAGCCGTTTACAAAACATCAATGTTTATGAATAAACGCAGAAAGAAAAAATACACTTCATTGAATTTGTAATCATGTAGCTCACACAATGTGACCCCGAGGTGTGCTTGACCCGTTTTCACTTCGGCATAAAAACACTTTATTAACTGTCTCAAGCAGGCGCAATCACAATAATATTGTAGTACTTACCTCATTATAAGACGTTTTAACAAATTGAACAGTAATAACGTACATACTGTTACAAATCTAGTTTTTCTAATTCTCTCTACAACTGTACGTGTTTAACGAATGCACATATAAGTTTATATGTAAATTGTACATACAATAAAAAAAGCGTATGGAAGCGACAATAAATTCCAGTAAGAATCTCGTGCCGTCTGCGCACAAAAGTTCTGCATAAACAAAGCAAGATTGTAAAGTAGAGTGCAGGCTCTAGACAGCATTGAATTGGGTAGAGTACACGGATAACGCCACTAACGCAAGCTTGCAGTAATAAGTAATGCGAACTTAAACTCTACATTAAAGGTAGGAATCTATCTATTTGAAGTAAGAAATCTCCTTATTTTAACAAATTAATTATTAATATCATAATACCAGAAAGAGCACCGGGAACCTTCTTCTACGTTCATCATTCACCTCATATTAATTAAACTTACATTAATTAAACAAATTAACCTCGACTTCGTTGGTAGTGTTGGTTGCAAGTGCGACTGCCGATCGAGAGGTCATGGGTTTAATTCCCGGGTCGGGCACCACAAAATTTTTCTAATTTAGATTTTCTAGTAGTGGCTCGGAGTCTGGATATGTGCCTAGTATATGGCAATAGGCTCACCACCTATTCCATCGTGGGACTTAATAGTAACTGGTGAAATGTCGGAATGTTCTACATTCCTCTGCCTACCTCTTCGGGGATTACAGGCGTGAAGTTACTTTTTACGTGCTGCAATAAAAGAATGCATGAGATGAATTATACTGTTGGGTAACAAATTATTTAAATAAATTATTCAATTGATTATTTTATGTATAAAAATATACTTCTATTCAGCTCCTGTGCCTCCATTGCATGGACAAATGGATAAAAGCCAAGCAATATTGCCAGCCAACATCCGAGGACATTATCGTCGAGGCGTTATGCATTCCAATAGTCGTCATCACAATCATCTAACTACACAAAGAGCACATAACAGAAATGTATGAAGCAACAACATACCGTTACTGCATACATTTCCCATGTCGGGGCGGAATAAAAATGCATTCCCCGACTCCGTGCCGGGATAGAGGGTGTGGTAAGAAGCGACTAAATCGACTAAAAGTAGATCGCGGTGTGGTGCATCCTGAATAGGTAAAGCTAAGTGCCCTGGCCGCCTATGGGCAGCAGTGTAGGCGGTGCGAAAAGCTGAACACGACGGTCCCAAACCCGCATGCCCAACGTGGGGTTTATGGGCATGAACCATCAGGAGAGGCCTTTGTCCTGCAGTGGACAGCAATAAGCTGACGATGATGAGGTAACGAAATAATAAACTGGTAAATCGTGAGATCGCATTGCCAAAAGAAAAAAAAACTCCTCCTCTGTTTACCTCTTTGAGGATTACAGGCGTGATGTTACGTTTTGTTGTATACGGAGTTACAAAGTTTCATAAGTTACATTAAGTAAAATGTTTATCAACCGGACGTCAAAACTAATGACACGCGCTTTAAAAAAAATAACGTCCGTCTGTTCCACTGGCCAGTGTACTTGACTGTTTAGTTGACATCAAGGGTTAGGAGGAGATTTGGGGTGGGTTCGATTTTCACCCAGGACCGACTTATATTGGTGTGATGATCACAAGTAATTAGTTCTGTGTCTGGCAAAAAAAAATCATATAAGTATATAATGTAATTTATCAGCTGTCTGATTACCAAAGCACCGTCTAAGCCTAATTTGGCATTGTAGCGCCGTATATGGAATGTCTTGGAATATTTCTTTATTGTTTTCACATTTTCCATCAATAGGAAACAGATTGCAAATTTAATCAGGAGAAAATTTTATGTTTTAAACTTACGAAACAGCTTTTTCTTTCAATCGTCGTGTACTGTGATCCAATATAAGAATAACTTACACTGAAACACCGAACAGTTAGTTACTAGTATACGTATTTCCCACACTAGGATCATCCATATGTAGTAACTTCACTCTTCTTACCCTATTACACGACATTCGTTATATCACTATTTAATTGTCCCGTAATTTTATTTAATGCACTTTCCTATATTTTATAATGCACTTTCCTATATTTTTCCTATACTTTATTATATTTTCCTTGAATCTTACTCGTGAGTGCAAAAATCCAATTCAAATCTTATGATACGTAAACGTAATACCACGCCTGTAATCTCCGAAGAGGTGCCACGGGAGAGGTCTTACAATGTTGTTTTGTACCTTACCCGAGCTTACCCTCGCCCACCTCTATTGGACGTGTCCGAACACGTAACATTCCAATACACATCGCTAATTAAGGTCTTAGAGCGTGCGTCGCCCCACACGTATCCCATCCTCCTTTCACACAAATTATTCACGTGACAAGCTAATTCTGCTTTCATCGTTTTGTGTCCGCCGTTTTATCGGATCGTTTTTCAAAGTACAATATTTTAACATCGTTGTCCATCATGGCTAATAACTAACTACCTAATATTGCATAAAATGAATAAACTAAGAAATGGTGAATAGTTAGATTACCACACTTTCCTGCCAACCCCTGCAGGGAAATACAGGGATGATTTTATGATATCGAAAACGTTATTGAAAATTAAATAAAATTTAATAACGACTGTATATCTATTAACGAACATATTTGCGACAAAATATTACAAATCCTTAAAATACTTTGTAAATAAATATCTCGGCACATCTTCACACACAGCCATCTGATCCCAAACTAAGCGTCAAGAGAGCTTGTGGTATGGTAACCAGATGGCTGATAAACTAC
>DWFO01000448.1:0-20620 GCA_018246595.1 Mimoniades nurscia nurscia
CGGGCACATATCCAGACTCCGAACCACTACTAGAAAATCTAAATTAGAAAATTTTGTAGTGTTCGACTCGGGAATCGGACCCGGGACCTCCCGATCGGCAGTCGCACTTGCAACCAACACGACAAACGAGGCAGTCATTGTAAACATAATATTTCTGAAAATTATGAATATATATTAATTCTACATCATTGCCCTTCGGGATTTTCCAGTACGCTGAGTTCATATTGAATCCTTTAACATCTTTTCCAGTTGGAAATTCCAATGGATTTTTCAAAACGAAGAGGAAATAGATACAAAGTAACGATTGATATAAACAATAAATAATTCGAGGAACAATAAGTCCTTCGTGGAAGTATTTTGTATGACTACCTCAATATACATATAAGAAAATTATATTTAAAAGAACTCTTTAAAAAGGAATTAACAGTGTCTCATTTCATTACTTTGTACATCTTTACAATGGCTTACGTTGTAGCACATATTGTATAAATTTCTTATAGTAGTAATTTCATGCTGGTTTTATAAAACTGCGCTGGCAGCAAAGCACACACAATATCGGTACGAGGTACTGCATACCTGCAATCGATGTAAATGTATATGGGGCTTTGATGTTAAGAAGAGATATGTCTATTTAATTACGTCATCTATGTATAAAATAGTCACGAATCAATCAAACATTGACATTCAATGACAATTGATAAACTTAATGTACTTACTTCTTTCTTTGTGGTTAATAATTGCCGTGCGAGTGTAACACACCATTTCATGACCCGTGTGGAGATTACTTCTTTCAGAATTAAAAAAAAGCAAGCGAACTAATGGTATTGCATAGATGTAATGATAGCATCAGTTAATTGCAGCTATTCAATCCATTTATCTAAAACTTCAACAACTATACAGTAAAAATAAAAATAAAGTAAATATAAAAATACAGTGAATACACATTAAATATATGCAATTGTAAAATTCTGTAGCCGTAGCTACCGTCACGAGTTGCCAGAACCGCATCCGCTGGACCGTACAGAGCGCTGTGAGCAAATGGAATGACTTGGATCCCAGATATGTTATTAGATTTCTCACATTCCTAAACTCTTCTTCAATCCTCCAGTAACTATGTATTAATAGATACACTAAATTCATTGTTTTTGACGTTAATCTACACCAGCATTTACCTATATTAATGAATTATTCAAAGACAGAAAACAATAAAGTCATATAAAATACGTTCTGGTTTGTGTTTCTCCCACTAGTTCTCTTTCAGTTTAGTTGGCACTAATATTTGAGTGAAATCGAAACTTTGATTTCTGGCATCCTCATAAGTACCGAGACATTCCACACGTATAGCAATTTCAATAAATATGCCTCGGAATGTAATTTTAAGTTTCCGTGCCTAATACTGTGGACAACTTCGTAACGCGTCATTCAAGATGATAAAATAATCAGATGACATGAACATGAAGTGAAAGCAGCGAGGAACCACCACACCAGTCGGATGACATTATGACATCTCGAATGAAACAACAACAAAAATTCGATTGAGTAATATGTCATAAACAATTTTTATATGGGAAAATTTTATTCTGATATAGGATCCTATAATACATTACTGTATTTTAACATTGCACGCATATTATCAATATTATGTAGCATTACTGGCGATTAAAAGAAAGACGATTTTGATCTAACAGTATTAATTTGGTTTATAACAAGATGAACCTAAGCTATATTATATCAATATTTTTTTAGTAGTAAAAT
Source organism: Mimoniades nurscia nurscia (assembly GCA_018246595.1). NCBI lineage: Eukaryota > Metazoa > Arthropoda > Insecta > Lepidoptera > Hesperiidae > Mimoniades > Mimoniades nurscia. The sequence continues at coordinate 1,756 of DWFO01000448.1, forward strand.
AACAGTATGAACGCCGCACATCGGCAGAATCAAAGTGAGTATTACTTAACAGCGAAACGATTTCATATTTGTTCTAATACTTAGGAGTAGAATAAAAAATTATTTTAGCACTGTTCGTTCGATATTTTCTTTGTAACTGTCCTCTGTTATTTTGTCAGACAGAGACTTGTTTAATTAGGGACTGTAACTGGATTGCGAATTGTACGTTATATTGATTGTGAACGTCAATAAACTAGTATAACTAATCAGCAACAACGATTGATACAATAAATCGATAAATAAAATATATATTTATATAATGACGAATGGACACGACGCGGTTTTGACTGAAATAATCAGATAATATCGCTTTGTGACTCGTGTACGAATTACGACTTTTTATTAGTCTCCTTATAAAACAAAGGTCGAAAGAATTCCCAGACAGTCACGTGAGTTCAGTACCTAAGCTTGAGTTTCCCAGATAGACTTGTCGTTGTCGATTGTGTTACATATGCATAAAGATAACGAGTTATGTTTCGTGATTTAATCAGTTTAAAGTTTTAATGAGACCTCAATTTAATGAGACAAACGGGCGCGTCTAATGCAATCTGGCTGAAGGCGGCCGGCCTATACACACTATATATGAATACTTAATTAGACTAGACATAAGCGCAAACAGGAACACACCGACATAAATAACATACATCAAAATAATATATCAAATAATATTAAAGGTAGTTTTGGTAAACGTCTGAATAGGATCTAGGAAGTATCAAATGCGCGTGTGTCTAGCTCGATGGTAAACACGGAGTATGTTCCATGGACATCTACAATCACCGTCGTGTAAAAGTATTTTGATGAGGTTTTAATAGTTGTGCGGGGACACTTCCGATATAATTTCAATTATCAATTGCTTCTGAAGTAGACTAAAAAACTTCTATGTCGTTTTTTTTAACGAGAAAGAAGTTTATATTAAGCTTAACGTTTTTTCAACTTCGTGTTGATTATTAATATAGACCTGTCATTTAGCAGTCATAATTTAGTGGTAGAAGATTCAGCCTCTCACTCCGAAACATCTTGGTTAAAATCCTGGTGTATTTCACTTCCTTATAAAATGATATGCGTTTTAAGGTACTAGGTAAGTATTAGTTACTGCAACGATGAACGAAGATATGATGTGCATTTTCAAGACTTTTCTATAATATTTTCAAATGCGCGTCAGATCTGCATTCCTGCACTGGCTAGCATGGCAGACAATTGCCTTTACATATCTCGTTTCGTGCCCGGTGTATGGCAATAGGGTCATTACTATTATAACATTTTTTTTTGAGTTTTCTTATTGTTCCTTGTTAATTTTTATGTAATGAATTTTGACCTAATATTTAAATCTAATGCGGTACGAAGTTCGTCGGTTCAGCTAATATATTATAGTTTTTATAAGATCTGATTCAAAAAAATTTATTTTTGAAATCCATTATATTATTAGATGTAATAACTTTATATAGGTTGTATTGCAGTAAAAGCAAAGCTATCAATATAATATATGGTCCAGTTTATCATATTACGTAGGAAAAGGTAGACTGAGAGGACAGAAATAAATTGCTTTATGTCTTAAGATCGATTTGTTTTGCTTAGGTCTCTATCGGAGTGTTTGTTATATATTACCGAGTAACAGTTTGTCGACTTTAAGTCGTATATATATCGCAAATTTATATTTAGGTATTATATAATGAAATCATGCCGTGTCCGGTGTAGACAGAGGGCAGTGTGCCAAATACGTCTATCCTTACAGACCTTGCTACTTCTTTATTTATCTTTCATTCATACATTTACAAACAATATGTGATAAAAAAAAAAAAATCACGTATTTAAGACAAATGAGTTCAACTCATTCACGCATGAACATACCAATTTATTTATTTTAAAATCTACTTACGTCTTTGTGATTATAATCTTGCAAGGAATATTCTCCATTGGAGACTCATTAAAACTTGTTCAGAAAATAACGAAGTCTCATTCTATTTTTTTTATTTATACGATATGATTTTATTGAGGATTGCAATATTGACCACGGTAATACCATATCAAATTGAATCGAAATTGAAATCTGATCGGACAATTTTATTCTACCTGCAGAATCCGTTCCGTTTGTATAGCTTTAAAATTAAGTTTTATTTGCGTTATATAAATATAATGGCAAATAATCCACATTATGAATTTTTTTTTTCACTTCATCATTTGCGTTGCTATTCTTGACAGGGTAGCGAGATAAAAAAATATGAACATTCCTTTATCCTTATATCCACTTCTTTCATCTCTCACACTTGGGTCTAGATACTATGCTGTATATAAAGGCGTGAAGGTAGCTAGTGTTTCAGCAGTTCAGAAAAGACTAAAAATAATTGAAAAATAGTAACCGAAATCTGTAAAAAGTTCCGAGTGTTAAGTGAAAAAAGTTGCAAATGAGCAGTCAGCATTCACAAGTAGCCGCTGCTTGGTTGGAGTCTACAACCGATTTCGAATAGGATTGTATTAATAGGTCTATCACCTAACATCATACCTGTGATCCTCAAACACGTAGGCAGAGGAGTGTAGTACATTCCCAAGTTACACCAGTTATGTTTATGTTCCACTATGGAATAGTTGGTAAGTCTATTGCCATACACCGGGCACATATGTAGACTCCGAGCCATTCCTAGAAAATCAAAGATAGAAAAATCCAATAGTGTACCGACTCGGGATTTGAAGCTAGGACCTCTCGATCGGCAGTTGCGCTTGCAACCAACACGACCAACGAGGCAGTCAATAATAGTACTATCAGTGTCGAACAATCTAGTTAATACAAATCGTTAGTAAGACTATTGGTGTTACATTATTGGCAGAGCTACAGGAGTAAGGATTGTTACTATCGCTAGCCCGGTCAATATGTATAGACTAGTGAATTGCAATTTGTAATAGTAATCGTGCTTATAGTGCTTACTTATCACGAACCAAATACCACTTCTGTTACGTAACACGTTGTAAGCGGTCGAACACAAATATTGACAAAAAATTTCACTTTCGTACGTATGCTAAGATGCGTGGGACGTGTATTGTAGCATTCGTCAAGCTTTCCTGCAGAGTTTTAAACAAAGAAAGTCGCATATAACGTCCTTATACATAATGTATTTTGTGTTAAATATTTTCTGCTCTAAGTAGTGTGTATACGTACTTTTAAATGTATCTTTATCAGTCCCTTTTCAGATTTATCATTGTAACAAAAATGCAATAGGCATTCATCAATAGTAGTTAAACAAGTTAATTAAATACAATTCATATCAAGTTAACATACAATTTTAAACATTTAAATTGATAGAAATGGTACCTACATGATTTTAAAATGTACAGATATTATTTAATTTTTAACACAAAGTGACATAAAAATAATGGATATTGATGACATGTCGCGTCATGATCCAAAAGGTTTTTGAATGATTGATGATTCGAATCGACCTTCGGATGTCCACCGCCACAATGCCCCATTAGTAACTTATTGTTTTTACAAAGAAGAAGAATACATCGGCACTATAGTTCAATTATGCCTACATCTTACGGTGTAAGGATTTTTAAAGTGTACAAGCAATTTATTTTGATTGATATTTTATTGGATAATGCAGCTATAAAGAACATCATTATTCATAATTTTGCTTTTTTTGCGGCTTGATTCCCTAATAAAAATTGCATTTAATATGGCTGTTCTATTGCAATAAGGCCGTCATACTTATTTGTTAAAGCGAGGACGAGTTGCTGTCATTAAGAAGTGTGGGTCTTTTGTTTACTTTTGTAATTTTCGCATAACGTTTAACCGGACCCTCGATTCAGCTCATGAATAGTTTTTGCTCGTTTCATAGGAAATGTTATGATTCACAGGATTTGTTTAGCATCCGCATTGTAACTACAATTTAAAAACAAACATTTAACATTATTATTATTAAAACATTGATGGTATGTTAGGATACTCGTATTTTCATATCTTTATAATTATGTTGGTGGCAATTATAATTCTTGAGAAGGGGCGAATGGAAGTTTTAGGATGGAACTGTAATGCATGAAAATTAAAATTTAACATCGTGAAGCTTACTTGTGGAGTAAATTAAATATACTTTACGAGAGTAACGATTAAATTAGTGAACTTGGAAAATGTATCATAAGGTTGATGGCGCTAGAGAGTACGTGCTCGCTCTGAAATATAAAAGCGCTCGCTTATAATACATTTCGTCTATTAAACTTCGGAAGAACTAAGTCTCTTCTTATAATACATTTCGTCAATTAAACTTCGGAAGAACTAAGTCTCTTCTTATTTACATGCACATGCAAACTTTGCAAAACTGCACATTAATTCTATGCAATTAATCATCAAAATATCTTACAGATGGGAGAACAAAGTAGAAGCAAATTGCGCACGAGACAGACATAGATACCTAGTGAATATCTTGCTTAGTGGACTATCGTGGAGCGTAAATAATAAGAATCGAGTACAATAAACCTTAAGCTTAAGAATACATTATACTTTTCCAACAACAAGACTAGACATGTAACCTTAAGATTGTATGCAGGTGTGCATTATTTAAATTGAAGCAAAATAATCCAGAGTGCTACAAAATGCAATTGCATTTCAAAAATAGCACGTTGACTTCCTTTCACCGGGCACGTGACTCGTGACTGGCTCCTGTTTTGTATACAACAGTTCTTGACTTTAATTGCCCTCTACTTAGTTATGAGAATGGTGCAAAGGCGCAAGATATACTGTATTCCACGTTACCTCATTCGGTGATATTACTACCTATAGTATAACGCTATCTATGGTTTTAGACAACTGGAAGATTTTTAAATACAAATTTATTTTGACTAATATCTGAATCGATTATAAACTTTTATAATTTTAACTTTTAATTCGAGAAAACATACAGAATTAAAATATATCTACGTTATTCTTCGCTTAAAAATATGATAATTAGAAATTTTAATTCAGATGAGTTATGACTGGTTTTGAAGACCGGTTAACAAATATTTTTATAAAATTGTCATTTTATTTTAAATTATACCTTATGAAATCACGTAACTAAGTAATGACCTTAACATGACAGAATGGTTGCGAACCGTTTAAGGTATTGCGAATGTCTATCCCAAGTCCAGGTGGCTGGTGTATACTTTACTAGGTTACATCTGTATGGATTGACGTTTCTAAGTCACCTTCATGTGTTCGACGAGGTTTAAAGACTGTTACTTAGCGATTACCGCTAGCCACTGTTGTGAACATTTGCCACTAGCGGTCAACTATCTAAATGCCGTCAGTTTCCAATACGGCAGGCGTGCTATTACGCATGTAAGCCCGCTTAGTAATAAAAATATCCTAGGACAATTTCATACACGGCAATCGGATTCCTAACTAGGCTGAGCCTGTGTTTTGGTGGCAAAAAGGCTGATAAAGAATATGTACGAAAATATAGAACAGTTATTGAGCCTGGATGATAATTGAACCCACAACTCCCAGTTTTAAGCCAAAGATCCAACTACGAGCCAAAGATCCAACTACGAGCCAAAGATCCACAGAATGGACTATTGCGCGCCATTTATGTTTTTATTGTATTTATTTTTTGTCGAAGTTTGACATTAAATACATATAATGTACTTGTGGAAAGTTCAATTAATTTTAAAAAGATTAAAATTATATATATATAGAGAGAGATATATTGACATGTTTAATGGGTAGCTGTAAGTATCGTTTCATTATATTGACATTCATAAATATATTATCAATGCCAATGAGACATTTGAAGGAATCTTATTTACAAAATTGTGTTTAGGTGTATCACTAACAATGTTGAAATGGTTTCACACTAAAGCGTAGACGGTTACAAAATTATGAATTTATTTTCTATCCTCTTTCAATTTACAGACTTTGGGTATATAATTCTAGTTTACTTTGAGTTAATAGTGCCGAACACGAATATGTTTAAAATGATATTAAAGCAAGGAAATTATCAAAAGTAGTGATAAAGTAGTGATGAATTCGACCTCTCACTCCGGGAGCCGGGGTACAAATCCTAAAGCACACCTCTTGAAAAATGTGCGTTTTATGATTAAATATTACTTGCTATAACGGTGAAGGAAAAGATCGTGAGGAAACCTGCACACCATAGAATACTAAATAAAAAATGTTCCTTAAGACGTGTGAATGCAACCCGCACTTGGCCATCGTGGCAGACTATGGCCTTAACTCTCTCATTCGGAGAGGACAGCCATGTTCTAAAAGTGAAACGATAAAAGGATCGGAAAAAATAAGGAGATTATCGGAAAAGCAGTGATAGTCTAGTGGTTTGAAATTCAACCTGTCGCTGTGGATACTCAGGTTGAAATTATAGCGTGCACTTCATTACAAAACGTACGTTTAACATTAAATACCACCTGCTAGAATGGTGATCGGAAACATCGGGATGTACACCTTGAGTTGTCAAAAATAAAAATTGTTCTTTAAAGCGTGTGAACAATATCATTCTGTACTTGGCTAACTTGGCAAAACTATAGTTTAATGTCCTAAAAAGTATTATTATTTTTATTATGTAATTTCGCTAGGTACTTTACCGGATACGCAGAGAGCACTGATTGCCCAAGATCTCCATCCTTACACACTCTACATGTTTCTTCTACATTCATCACTCTCGTCTAACAATAATAATAACATTTGTGAATAAGTTTAGTTTATCGTTAACATTTGCGGGACGCAAATGAGTCAATCTCGGGAGTACGTTACACTCCTTTGCCTATCCGTTCTCGGAGGTACAGGCGTGATGTTGCGTTATCAATAGCTTTGAAGTTGAACATTTTTGCATATAATTATGTAGGTATCTCTCGGATCGCCTAGTTACAGTCAGGGTTACTAACCCGTGAGGAGAAGGGACTCACCAAGGATGCGCGTGAGGCGCGCTCGTGACCGCACTAGCATTGTTTTCCTATGAACGGGCACACATATTAATTTATTGACTTTTGTATTTACAGTTGCGGATGTTTATTGTCAATTATATTTACATAGTTTAATGATAATTATGCCGTAGAGTAATAATTAATAAAACTTTGACCATTGATTAAAAACTTGTTAACGATACGTGCTCGACTTTATTGTTACAAATTTATTATTGCTACAAAAACTTACATTGATTTCTAGGAATTTTCCCAACATTTAGTTTACACGACGTAGTGTTTCAGTTCACATCGAACCAGCACTTTAATACGTTCTAGTTCATGGAGGGGTAATAATGTTAAATATAGTGTGTCTTTCGTTTTTGTTTTATTGGTTATCATATGGACGTATTGAGGCAAGGTAAGAATAGATAGTCCGAGCTCTTCCGGGATACCAGGGTAGCGAGGCAACTAAACTCGGCGCTGGCAGATGGCGCTATGATGCGACCTGCCGACGCACGGCTGACAACCCTAGTCATTGACGGTTAGTAGCGTAAGCGGTGCGAAAACCCAAGCTCTACGATCCCGCATGCTCAGCCTGGGGATTATAGGAAAAAAACCCCTGGGGAAAGCCAATTTACAGAATTGGACTAAGGCTAATAGTTATGTTGATATACTCGTATAAATACAACATACGAGTATAATTAAACGATTTGAGTCATTTCCAAATCCTGTGTTGAAAATTCAAAAAATATTGAAGAAAAATTGAGCCCGGATTCCAGTTACTACGCTTTCAAAGTATCTGCATTTTTATTTTCCTATAAATACAATTACATATTTCTTAACACATTTTCTCTCCATTTCCATCTTTAAAGTCAAATTGTATGTACATTGCTGTACTTTGTTGCTATAGGAAATTATTTATATCATATAAAATTACTATAAGCGCTACAATCATAAAATCTGAGTTACATTACTCGCGTTTAAGATTTGATAGCTTTCAGTTAACTTGTCATAGAACGTTGACTTTGAAGCACGATGCTAGGATGTATGAGCGCTTCATATTTATATATGATATGTCTTAATGATTTAAGAAAAGAAATGTCATGTAGATTATTTATGTACATGGATCCATGCAATACTCTTGCTATTCATACATTTGTGTAATATTAACGTGTGACCTCTATCTTCAGGATCATCTTTGAAGACGTGCAAGTCGGCGAGTGCTTTTAAAATATTTCAACATTAAATCCGATGTCACTTGAGATAGTCCCGTGGTGTTTTTGATGTAATTCCGCGCCGAACGAATAGAAATATTTACAAGAGTTCTGAGGACGTTTTAAGTCCGGTTCAATGATCCCGGAAAGTACTTGATCTTCTTCAATATGTGATTGTATTGAAATTGAATAAGAATGTATAAAGTTAATTTGACGTACCTAGAGTTCTTACATGTTCCTTCAACTGATGTAAAGCCAATATACATATATATGGTAGACATGAATAAACACTGAGTACAATAACAGTGATAACTGTGAGATGGGTATTAAAATGAAATGAACATATAAAGAAACTTTAAAGGCAATTTTAGTATACGAAAATGCAGAGACAATGCGCATAATTAATGAATCAAATGAATTCGCTATAGGTTTCTACTCAAAATGGGAATATGTTGATTGTTGTGTAAGGTTACGCTCGTTGTTTAAAAGCGGATCGTCTCCTAATGTATGTATGCGATCTTACTTAGAGCTTAAGTTCTTTTCAGTATTGATGATATTTTAAATCCATGTGTTAAAACGAAAACAATCATTGATGAATCTCATGCTCGATTTACTACTTTCAGATAAAGATGACATGTACTATTATTACCTTTGTAAAAGTAATAATATTTAATTTTTTGCAATTGAAAAAAATTACAGAATGAAGATAATAAACATGAATTAAAACGTTACTGTTAAGCGTCGTAATGTATGTATGTATATATGTATGTATATACAGTATTATACATATATTACTATACTTGAATTTTATGACATGATACTATTTACAAAACGATTGGCGAAACAACTAGTTTTTATATTTAGTATTCGTATTTTTATAACTTTAATTTGATAAAACAAGCTTACAAACGAATGGTCACGTGAAGATTGAAATTGTTTTTTGTTTCTGTATAAATTGTATTTCGATGAACAGCTACAGGTGTTAAATCATACAGTGGCGCCGATCAACGACCGCGGTGTCTATTGCCTTGATGGAGATTGTAGGTGTTGCCGAGTTTTGCATCTTTCTCGAAATCTTGTATTTGCCAGAACAAGTGATTGTCCGCAAGCCGCGTGATTCGTATTATGACACATAAAGATAGGCCCTAAGCACACTTTCCATTCTTTACATTTTTACGTTTAAATTCATAAAATATCTTATGTATAAAAAGTAGTTGCGATTCTTAACCAAATAGCTGTTTATTGTGCAACGTCAGAAATAAACTTGGACGTCTAAAATCGCCTAAGTATATCTGCACCGTATACAGGACTGTGCATAAGGTCCTTAACGCAACCGGTTCCCAGATAGCAATAAAAATGTCTTTCCATTGCGTAACATAGCGACCGCGAGGTTTAGAATAACTGCAATATTTTTGCCCGAGTCATGTGACTATGCAAATAGGATGTGTCAAAATTGTGCACGCTGGTGTGAACACAGGAGATAAAGCTGGATATTAATATTTATTTAAAGATTTGATTAGCCTTAATCACGAATTTTAAACTGTTTCCGTCCGGCAACTGAGTTGATTCGCTATTATCTTATAGTGTTGCCTGAAGTGATTTTAGAATAAAATATTTTTTTTAATCGATGGTACGATTAACCCTAGTTCTTTTAGCAATTTCACAAATTTTACTAATTTTAAAAGTTTATAATTACTAAAAAAAATATATGAGAAATATATAATTGCATACAAAATATAAGTAGAATATGCAATTTATGTTCTAAAATATATATGTATCACGTTTTGCAAAAATGACGTTTTGACGATGATATTAAAATATCCCAGATTTACTTTTATTATGTAGTTACTTATTAAAGTATAATTATTGTAATATTCCAACTTTAACTACATTCATTGAGTTACGAAAATAAGTTACAATACAATTTTATAACAATAAATTAACCTGGCAATGATATATGAAGTATGTGTTTTCATGCAAAAGGATTTAATACCGCGTCTGTATTCGCTCATGAAGAGCTAATGTGGACAACAATAGGGCCATGTTTAATACAACATAATTTGTCATAGCCAGTAAAGACTTAACATAACATAACATGAATCTTGAACCTATCGATTAGCAGTCGTAGCTGTAACCACTTAACCAACAAGGTAGTCAAGAATAAACAAACGTAACTTGATATTGATAGATTTTATTGCACAATATAGTAAATATAAAATATTGCATAATAATTAATATAATACTTTGCATAATAAAGTAATATAAATATGCTGATAAATATAGCAATATATAGGAAAATATAATTGTTGGAAAATAAATAACAAAAAAATCTCATTGAATATAAATATTCATTTGGAATATATTGCATCAGAACTCGTTGATGTCTTTTACATTATGAGACTTACGAAAAATTATATCTTCAAAATGTCTAATGCATTTCAAGTTTCATTGAAACAAAAATTTAAACTCCAATGAAAAATCTCAATAATTTAATTTTAGGTATCAGGTATAATCCTATAAACATGAAGGTCAATCTCGATATTTTAATCGTTGTGCGGTTACAATATGTTGCAACAGGCGAGAAGACATCCGCGTCGTCGTAATAAAAACAAAACGCTTGCTTGCCCTTTGCGTGCAGTGGGGGGCGCGCAAATATGTTAAGCGGCTGGAGAAAGTAAAGGCTCTTCCGTAACTGCAACCGATGTGGGAGCATGTGACTCGGCTCATGTGACTTGCAGAGCGGGGGCCGAGGGGCATACGGGCCTGAAGGGGGGGATACAATGTTTTACGTATTATTGCGAAAACGATACGTAAACTGGGCTAACGTTACCGAGTTACGTATTTTGTATGTCTAGCGTGTGTTGTGCTGTATTGACATACAAACTGTTACACAATACAAATTAACGAGTTTGTATTCATGTGAAATACCATTGTTTTGAATGTTGTTTATTTTATGGGTCATGCATTCAATTAAAAATATATGTATGTGGGATTGCAAACTAAAACAAAGTTTCTACATAGATCTTTTGTCATATTAGTGAATTATTGACTGTCTGAGACTATTTTTTTTAAATAATTTTATAATTTTATAAAATGTATGTATATTTTCTGTGTCGTTCCATTCATTATACATTAAAAGATTATATACATTGATATTTTAAGATTGGCTAAGTTTTAGAAAACAAGATATTAAATGTAATAAATACATAAAGGTATAAATTTTGTCCATACATAAAGATGTAACAACACAATTAATAGTTACTATATTTAGCACAGTAGGTACGTACATATTTAAGCGCAGATTAGAATTTTCTCGATTAATGAACAATCACCGCTTCATAAGTATCAAAATATATGAATCTTCAGTTAAGATCACTTATACGTATATGTAAAAAATTCAAGTGATGTCGAAATCGGATCTCCTATTAACACGGAGAACCAGTTGCGAGTAGCATCCGGTTTTTATTTGAGGTACCTGGTAACAAAATAAGGATGCGTAATAAACCATCTTATTCGCCGAAGGATATATTTATCTTTCTTAGAAGGCACGTTTAAAGTTGAATAAACTGTAGTCATGTGATTGTGATAATGAGAACACCTTGCACGTTACATCCAACCGGAGGACTCTTAGACGAAGAGCCTCTACATTGTTCTATTAATTCTTGAACATGGATATATTTCCTAATAAGACGATTTTGATATTAAGTTATACATAAATAATTTATATCACTTTATTTAAAATATATTTACAAACTACAAAGTACTTAAAACTGATTTCTTTCGTTATTGAGTATGCACTAACATATGAAGAAGAGTAAAAATATTCCAATACAAATATTATACTGTAATAATGTGTGTTTTATGATTTATGATTAAATTAGTAGTCTGCGTTTAGTCGTAATATGAATTTTTTTATACTATTTACCTCATTAAAATCTGTCAAGAAATGTTTAACAGTTAAATGTTTGTACGCTATGGTACAAAATAAATATTAAATGCTTTGAATATAAAAATAATTCATTCAAGTCCTTTTTTTATAATTAAACTATCATTAGTTAAGCAAGGTTTTGAGAGAAGGTAGCTAACAACATTCTTGTTATCATACTAATATGCAAAAATTATAAACTACTACAAGCGTAGGAAGATAAGATATCAATATCAGTCAACATTGTTTTTTTATTTTTATTACTTTTTGTTTTGTTTGTTTTTATTCCTTAGACATTAATTATTTTTTTAAATTATTTATCTGCAGAGGTAAAGAAAATCGGCCCTAATAGAGTGAGTTATAATAAATACGGCCCTTCATGTATTAGCATTAACAATTATTATACGTATGTACATCTGTAGAGGCAGCTAAATAAAAACATTTTAACGGACAATTACGCACTTATGGCTGTTAGTGTTACATTAAAATAAAGGTATCGAGACACTAGTATGAATGTATTATTTTAAAATTATGATTACAATTCGACTTCTGTAAGCTTTTTTCCTTGCTGTTTGACTCAGTTCGATATTCATGCTGTATGGTGTAACGTAAAATCTATGTACAACACGATATCATCTTGATATTATTTAAATATTTGTATTTGGGATGATAGTTTTGTAGCAATTGTTAAAAACATCGATAATTTAGTAGTCAAATTAGAGTTAGTCATTAAGTAATAGGCGTGAATACATATCGAAGGCTTCCCGGTAGCTCAAAACACTTGATAGACCGTTTAATTGCAAATATTTCCTTAATTATCCATCACCTATAATTGCGAAAGATAAATATGGATAATATATTTTGTATGCTTAAAACAAATAATTAGTCTCGGTATGAAACGAGCTTTATCAAGGCTCTACAAATGTGTGAGCAATTTGTCTGTACATCCGTCAGCTATTTGAGACAATTTCGAACCGGATTGCCGCATGTTGTTCTTCACGCGAGCTCGTATGACGTTACAAGATGATTACGATGATGTTGATATAACTAAAATAGTTAAGGTTAGATATAGTAAGATACGCATAAAAATCATGAACGAAGTTAAATAATAGGAATACTTTTATAATAAAAACATACGATCCTAGGCAGCATTGTCTTTAAACATTTCTTTACTTGATTTCATAAACATTAATTACATTTATTTTTAAGGTTATGTATTTTTATTTCCTTTTTTAAAATGACATATTTTGTTATAATTTAAGGTTATTTTTAGTGTACTTTACAGTTTATGAACAAACATCGTAAAGGTATTGACGATAGGTAATAAATTAATTATAATTTCATTGTAAAATCACTGTGATAACATAATTATATAATGGTGAACTTTAAATCCTTTTGACTTCATATTACAAAATTGTAAACTACACAAAAACCGTTTTAACTCTGAGTCCTAAATACGCTCATAATATTATTTTCTACTGAGCTTCGTTGATTAAATTTAATAAATAAATATAAATAGCCATTAATAGAACTAACCATTACACAATAAAGACATTTGCAATAAATGAATAAACACAGTGATAAAGAGATCACATAAAAAAAATTACACACCCACATAAAAAACAAATAATGTGTAAAATGTTTCTGGGAAATAAAACATGTATACAGTTTGCCGGGGCATTACTACCGCTACACACGTTTCTATTAATTGATATTTGATGCTAAATACATTGAAGATATCTAGACAGTAACATCACAACCCTCGCGAGTAACAACGTTCGTATTTGTAATTTTGAATTACAAGGCAACTGCCCACATTAATTTTTGCTAACTAATCGATTATATAATAATTTTATTTACTAAATTTACTAATTTTTTTTATTTTATTCACTAAATAATTGTCATCATTATTCCTGTTACATATTAATTTAAATTTTAAAATTATTAAAAAAGTTTGTGAAATTCCTAAACCTATTATAAATTCTTGAGGAATTGCGATAATGTCCAATAGTAGGTGTGGTAATTTTACTATCTACACTAACATTCCTTACATTAATTAGAAATGTATAATTAATTCGCCCAGCAACGAAGTTAAAACAAAATACAAATATGTATCTTGCAAGAAATAACAAAGGTTTGAACTTAGTAAACTTATGACGCAACGCAGCGTGCGAAGCTCCGTGATATCCTTCGCCGAAATGTCAAGGCTGTCATTGTCCGTCACATGACGCGGTCACATGACGGCTCGGCGGTGGCTATACTCAGCCAATATTTATGCTGTTCCGATTACTCAAAGATATCGCATTCCGACGATTCACCATTTGGTAGTCGCCCCACATCCTTGTTACATTGCAGTGCAATCGACTTGCTCTATTTTACATTGTATTCGAGAGCAGTAATTTTAGTCTAGGCATATTCGCGTGAAAATATGTAAATATCTTTAAACTATAGCTTATGAGAAAAAATGACTGATGTTGAAATATGCTTTTTCTATCATAATATCGCAGTCACCAGATCACATTCGTATCGATTGAGCTGTTTTGTAATAAGACGCTCTTTTTTGTATATTTCAATAAGTATCATTATTATATTTTTTCTGTAGCAGATAAGCATAGGATTTAATTGAGAAACTGAGCTAAAATTGTTGGACATCAGCTGCTATTCTTACTAAGAAATTAATTGGAAAATCTCACATGAGATATAGTTGTTAATCGTTTAAAATTAATGCTACAATAAAGCTTTATACCAGCTAGGAATGCGATTTTCTGCTATGATGATACTTCGAAGATGGTATCGTCTTATGACCTTTACGCTCGTAAGATCAATGTGTTGTTCCAATTACATAAGGATACTACAATCCAAGTGTTTTAATCGATTGAAGATAACTACGTTTTCTCACAATGTGTTTATTTACTATTTCACACCCCAATGTTATTCTACTTTGGATTGAAAGCGAATTGAAGTACAAATAAAACATATTTATAAAATTAACAGGTTGAAATGTCCCCTGGGATTGAAAGTTTTAAACAATAAATCATTATAAATAAGATATTATCAACCATATTATGGATGGGTACTGTAGAAATGTAAGTTTAATGCAAGTAGCGTTTCGCCGCTTAAAACAGGCGTAATGAATTATCACTGTTATTATCAATTAATTCACTGTGTATTGGCCTTTATTAAAAGGTTTACTTGGTAACAGAGATATGGTAACGAGACATTAGTAACATCGTCTAGTTAGTACATATCAATTCGGCTGCGAGTACCAGGAAGTACTGTTAGTAATATTTCTGAACGGCGTCGGTCACAAACGTTTTGCTAGTACTAAAGACAGCGGGAATTTTCACTACTGTGTACGTTGGTGGTCAACCTTAGATTGAAATGCACATAATTTTAGGACCAGATACCTTATTGATGATATGGGTAAAATAGTAGCGCTCTCCCGGGGAAACCGCATATAATTATGTATGTTCATATCCATCTTCATTGGATGAAATATTGATTTGTCCAGTTTTGCCGTCCTTTAATCACGATTTTTTTATTTTACAATATAAAGTTAAGTTTTCTGAAATATATTTTAGTGTAACTGGAGGAACGTGTGAGTGCTGTCCTCCGCCTATTTTTTGGCGGATTACAGTTGCGGTGTTGCGTTTTTCTATATTTTAGTGGAACAATAATCTCAGCGGTAATATCTTCAATTCAATCCTTATATTGTTATATGTGACAAAAATAATATTCGCTATTTTGTTATGAGGCTTACGCTCTTCCTATAACTCAAAGACGCCGCATTCTGATACTCAGGGTCGATCGGAGATTAGCACACACCCTTGTTACGTTGTCATGACTATCATGAATATGCGAGTATCCTATTTAAGCTTGCCTCTGCAGGGCTTTTATACTACTTACGAATGCACTCTTCGTGTGTAAAGATCCTCGCGATGAGAGTCTACTGAATAAGCAATGCAGTTGAATGCTTTTGCAATAAATCAAAATGGGACAATTTTAACTGATTACATTTGTACACTGTCATTTATGGATCATTGATTTTATTAGCGATGGATTGTCGTGTACTTTTCCCTTGACAATCCCTTTTTAATCATCTATTTCTGTAACCATTTTTTTTATATAAAAGATTATAAATATTTTCACTTCGTCTTAAATATGTATGTATACAATGTAAATATGCAAATGGGTATGTAATTATATCTATTGATGTTATTTTAAAATCAAGTAGTGAATATGACAAAGCTATTATGCTAAATAAATATATTATATAATTATGCCATATAAAAATAGTAAAAGCATCTAGCTTTCACTTTCTGTTTGGGCTTACGTTATTTTTTTAGTCTTTTTTAAAATTGGACTATAGAAAAAAAACAATCTCGGATGAAATATAAATAAAATAAATAGTTATGAACAACAACATTTATCTACCTATTTCGTCGGAGATTACAGGCGCGATGCTACTAGTAGTTATAAACAAAGTAGGTTTAATATTCTTGTTACATTATAGTAATTTATTGAGAGTCTAAGTTATAATTAAATCAGTATCTTGGAGAATTAAAATTCACTTTATTGAATATGTCAGTTTTTGCTGTTCCATTAATGTAGATTATAAGATTATGTTCACCTTGTCGTTTTAGAGATATTTATGATGAAAATAACTTTTCTTTCTTCATTATGATGATGAGTTTTGTATAATTCTTTTTATGTTTGTATCATACAGCGTTGGATAAAAAAATTTAAAGTTGTTAGTGTTTGAAAGTATCTCCTCATATCCACTAAAAATATTATTATTAAATACAAATACAATAGTAATTAAATACAATATAGTATATTAAATACAATATAGTATTTTAAAAATAATAGCTAATATTATTCAATACAATAGTAGCTAGTGTAATACTAAATCCCTTTATATATGTGGTAATAAAAAATGTGTAGAAGAGTATATCTTATAGTAATTTTTAAAACATTATTCTCCTAGCGACATCTATGAGAAAACTTTGAAGTTATTTTGTATCATGTTTACAGCGTTTGCTGGTTGACTGAGAGGTTTCTTAGCATACATATTTATAACCCATCAGATGATCTTCATTGGCAGCGCTAGATGTCGTTATAACTTATATTTTGTTTTAATAGTATTAAAATAGAAAGTATTTTATATAGATGATTTTGATGACAACTAATGTATTATGTCGAAATAGTAAAACATTATCATTATATAAGTTAAAGTTCAAATGTTCAAATGTTCAGTAAATTTTTAGTAAAATGTTTAGTAAAATCTACTAAACATTTGAACATTAAAAACATTTGAATAAATAATCTCGTTGATGTCTAATACATGGACGTATGGTCATATTGCATGATGATCTATAAAATTATCACTTCTTTATAAATAGCACCAGGAGAGATAAAAACACAGCGATCGATCATTTTATGTTTAACTACTTCACAGTTTGTGTAATTGCGAAATTGAAGCAATTACATAAAAAAGTCACGTCGAGGTACGTAATAAATCAAAGCACGATTGGTTGATGCAGAAATATGAAAATTTATAATTATCATTTAGCGTTGCTTGAATAAATATTTATCATAGCTTACTTGATTATTATTACACATCATGTTTTAATAATAGCCAGAGGATGTAATTATCATTATCACTTATTACTAGTGATTTCATAGTTCAGAAGTAGGCGTGATATAGCTTCGCTGGACGTATTGATATTAGTATTTTGGCATTTACTTTTGCAGTTTACCTATTTAATTAAGTTCCTGTTCAATCTTCAGTTTTCATTTATTTATTTAGTCATTTCGGCATTTTATATTAATCAATGTACTCGTCGATGCGATATTCGAATGCATACGAGTATCAAAATTTTGTCAGAACTATTTTCAATTAACTATTACAAAACAAAAAAATAACAAGTAACTGCCGTGCGGATATGAAATACCTACTGTGAAAATACGATTTTGTTCCTTATTATATGTAACGGATATCATTAACTTTCATTTTGCTTGCGATAACATTGCAAATAGTGGCCAGCGTTTTACAGTAAATGTACCTACACCTGTTCCATAAGACTTATTTGAGACTAGCCTCTTTACCGGGTAGCGCATGTCGTTATATGGGTGAGACGGGTCCTTGGTCGGGCACGTGGAGGCGCGCAGGCGGAAGTGAGAAGGCCCGAAAGAAAGTACTCGCGACCGGTCGTTAGTGGGCCAACCAAGAAACCAATACGTTCGTCATTAGGGTTGCCTACTTGATTAATTAATTCACTTTAACCTACTATATAATTGTGTTTTATTCTTACAACGATATTAAGTAAGCTCGGCTTTGGATGTTATCTAAGTATAAAGAAATCGTTTTAATTTATTTTGGATTATAAAATTGTTGCTCATTTGGGACGAAGTAAAAGAACTTTAGAACATCAAGAAACATGTTCCTACGTTGTTTAGTGTAACCAAATTGCTTAAGGATTACGGACAAAGTAATTATTGTAAAGTAAAGTCAAGTACATCAAAAATACATTTACTACCTCTAAATGTATTTCTTTCTTCTTAATATTATGACGATGCTGCAAAAAGTTTCAATAACTGACCATAGATTTACAAATTCTTTGAATTTGAATTTTTACAGGACTCTAGAACTATTTTTATAATATTTAATATTAAGCTAGGATTGATTATCCACATAAATGTTTTTGATTGCAATAAGCTCATCACCCATTCCATAGTGGGACGTAAACGTAACTGGTGAAACGTGGGAGTGTTCTACATTCCTCTGCCTACCTCTTCGGGGATG
>DWFO01000449.1:0-20613 GCA_018246595.1 Mimoniades nurscia nurscia
ATCCACCCGAGGAGAAGCGGCCACCGGTGGTACCGTTGCCTGCATTTCAGCAAGCTTTCGGATCTACCGAAATCGGCAAGTTTGCCGAAGCATTCAGTCGCGCTGAAGCGGTGCACGACGCCGAAGATAGTTCAAACGACAACTACGTTTACGATACATTCCAGGATTGGGACGCGCCCCCAGACCTGCAGTGGTCCGCGCAACCCGTTTCACGGGAAATCAAATGCGAAGACAACTATTAATGCTGTCCGCGTTCTAGTGCTAATTCGTGGCGCCCGCGTCTCTTAGCTAATTTAGAGAATATTTAGTTTCACCACCACGTTGCCAAAAAAGAGTAGCTCGATATCGTAAAAGTGACTCGATATCATAGAACTAAGATGTGATACAAAAAAATTTAACGTGTTCGAAAATGAATCGGCTCGAAATATAGTGGTGTGACTTTAATTCGTATACATGTTATATATAATATATATTATTATTATTATTATTATAGTAGAATATTAGTTAGTTTATTCCCTTTGACTAGTTTTAGATAAACCTTGAAAAGTCAAAAATATACTTGATGAAACTATGGGGAATGTGGGAATATTAGGTAGGTACTGCAAAGATTAAAAAGAAAACAAAGATTCGATGTGCCTTTAAATCGGAGAACCCGGCCGCTACTCGCGCGGCGTCCCCTGCCCCGCCCCTCGACGTCAGGAATATATCATCTTATAACAATAGAAATTATAGGGACCAACATTTAGACATATATACAAGACCCTGTTGCGTAAGCAGACAATGTGCACTATCCTCAACGAGACCTATGGAGCAACCTCCAACAGGGAGTAACGAAATTCGTAAGACCCGTAGTCAAATATTAATAATAACTGACACCAGATAATTTATCTGTGACTAATGTCGAATGCACTTATGATATTCTATTAGAAAAAAATATTAGCAAGTTGAAAATTATAAGATAAAATTTGGCGTATATTGTAAGAATGTTTTACACTTATCTTTTATATCAGAAATTGGATACTATAAATTAGGAGTATACCATTTGTACCATATGTTCGCGATAATTGTAATTCCAATTCCTGATTTCAGCAGCTACTCGTACATTTGTTACTACGTTGAAAAGCCTATTAACGGGTAGACATCTATTAATTCTATTTTAAGGCAGGCACAAAACATCTGGCGTTGAGGCAACTTTGATTCACTTTTTGAAGCTATAGGTTATAATACATATAACATCCATGTTATTTTAATTATTTTTAATCGGCAAAACAATGGTATAACAAAATATATCACGCACAATCGTGTCCTGATGTGTTGCCCGTGTTTTAGCTTATTGAATCTAATCTTAACTTACCTAATATTTTTTTGTAATTTTCTTCCATGTATAATTCCATGTAAATATAATTTTTGATGGGGCCCTAAAGACGCCGCGCGGAATTTTATAATCTTTGACATTATTCTAAAGAAAAATCATCTAATTATATTTAGATAGTAAAATTTCATAATTATTAAATGAGATTACTTATGAATAAAATTGCTTGATAAATAAATAATTAGGGGTCCAATAACATTAATGAACTGTTCGTCGAAATTTTAATTTGAAACTGATAAATACTGTAAATCTTTAGTATTTCACGTTTAAATTTTGAACTAAAATTCACGACCCTCTAACAGAACGTGATGGACAGTAATGCTCCTTATGCGATTGAGATTGGACCTGATCGGGCTTTTAAAGCGAAATTTTCAAAATATGAAGTTCTCCATAGTTAACAAATAACACTCGTAACATGAATCAAATATTTTGACGGATATTGATTTCATACCTTTTCTATTAACAACCCTATTACAGACATACGTTCAGTTGGGTAATTACTAAATTCGCATGATATATACCTAATATTCACAACGAATTGTTTTTTGCCAAATCGAATATGCCTCTGGGATGAAAGTAACCCTCACTAAGGGCGGGCATATTATACGGGTTTTACAAAGTGCGTTCAAACCTTCGTCAGTCTAGAAAAAAGTTTGATATTACAAGGTGTGAATTATTAACAATATCTTCCATAAGTCTTCATTTTTTAGGGATTAATCATACGAGTGTTAGGATTTTTCATCTTCTTTCGATAAAGCCGTTTAATATTGGAGTGCCTTATGTAATTTAAATAATATGAAAATAGGTGAATGAATTTTATTCTAGTATAATTTGATGGAACACCATGTAGATAATATAGTTATTAAACTTCTTTAAAACCAAGTAATTCTTTGATTCGTAGATGTGATAAAAATCTGATTAAAAGTTATTTAACATTTACGTATACATGTAGTGTATAATGCCAATGAAAAGTCGCCAAGTGCGACTATCATTGTATTAATACAAAAAGAAAGTGTTTACAAATTAAAATAGATTATTATATTAAGGTTAAGGTTTTGTTGAAAATATTGTTCTTTTTCTAATACCATTTCTATAAGGTGGATGTTAATTTCAATTTTGTTGTCGAGATTTCATAATATCTTAGATAATAGTCAAAATTGAAGTTTAGTCAAGTCTAATCACATTTATCTAAACTGTAATTGCATTACTAAGTTGAAAACTTTATACTTCATATTCTTCCACGTTGATAGTTCGTAATTATGGGCGTTATTGATTTTATCTAGATAATTAATTACATTAGAATTGCTCCCGGATAGATACAATTAATCCATGATTGGAACCTCAATAAGTAGTTGTTACCTAATACAGCATTGGCATTGTTTCAATCTGTCAAATGTACCTACAGGTCCCTTAATTGATATGTTTTTGTTATCATTATATAGAGAAGTGTAGTCTGTGCCACATAATATAATGTATATATAATATACATCTCCCTAGATAGTTCTATTGTTATTTATTTAAATATTAGGGTTTATAATTTATACTGTAGAGAGATGTACAGAGCGTAATTTTAAAATATAATACCTAAGTGTTTCACATATAATAGAGCTTCCCGTTTGACTATCCTACAATTTTGTCTACCATCAGTTAGTTACGATATGTATGAAACCCTTAGAAATATACATAGTGATATTTCATTTGATCTTCACTGTAATAGGTAATTCTGGTGGATTATAAATGTGTCTACGATTACAAAACAAAAACATTTCACGAGTGTCACATGAGTACAAAACTAAGAGAAAACGATACATATGAACTTATTTTCTGGTTTCTCGATGTTCGACAGGTAACAGTTGATCGTGTTGTAGATTAAAGTTGGAATATTTGTTACGTTGTGGCGGCGTGATATCTATATATGTATGTTATTATATACAATAAAAGAATGACACCATATAATATTTGGACGGATATTTTAAATAATGAAGTAATAATACTTCACGCATTGAAAATTACCGACGTGTTGGAATGGAAAATACGTATCTAGCCATCTGTAACTTTGTAAATAAATTATCGTTATGATTGATACACTCATATCAATTACAGGACATTGTTTTATGAACAAATTGCAAAACTTAGATACCGACAACACTGAAATGTTTGGTTTATGAAATCGATGTACGATTTAAATAAATACATTTTACCGAAGAGTGTTTTTCTATAGTTTCCTCGCCACTGTATACTTATGTACCTATATCCTTTTGCAGTGCAGTCTGGCCGTCTTAGGAACTCCGCTTATAAAGTAAAAAGCTAGCCTGTTTAGTTGTTTAGTTTAGTGGTTTAGTTTTAGTCGTGCATTTGAATATGTTCAATATTGCTCAATACCATCATCATGGGATAAAATATTCTAAAATAAATCTAAAAATAAACATGAATAACTTTATTACGTGCTGCAATTACTTGCTATTTATAATATCTATGATGTGAAAGAGTGATTATGAATGTTACCATGTAACGGTGGTATGAGTGAGTTCATACATATACCTACGTACTTACATTCGAAGATTACGAAGTACTGTAAGAAGTTAAAAACATTTTAATATGTATTACATTATGACCAGTTAATTTAAATGTTACTGTGTATTGATCTTTCGATCTTTTGTTGTATTTATTATTATTGCGAGATTGAAATATTCAACTGCGTTAATTATAAAGATAATTCTATTAACACTATGGGACTGTTAAGGAGGTGCAGAAATAATAAAGGCCAAAGTTACATTTTATATTTATTCATAAGCAATAAAAAGTAATTTTCATGTTTCACAAAATTGAACTTATTAATACTTAGGAAAACAATAGGAATACATCAATTTATAAATTAGACTAACGTTGCTGGAAGCCACTAAAGGATGCTAGACTTTGTTATCGATCTAATTAGTAAAATGTTGGCAAACTATAGGAACGACTCACACGTGGAGTACGTCGTGGCAAATTTTGTGAGCACTTTCATATCAAAACATTTAAAGGCACTTTTTTTAGGCTATCAGAGGTGATTATTTCCTAGTCAAAAAGTTCGATGATTTTACATTTCGCTAGAAAAAGTGCCTCTTACTTTTTAATCCACAGATTTGTGAAAGAAAAACACAAAACAGTCTGTATTTTTAAACTTATAATGCTGTAATAAAGCATTCTCCATGTTTATGACGAAGACCTTTAAATTCGGACCGATATTAGTAACGAAATACACCACTGTCGTTCTAATAGTTTGCCATTAACATACTATTTACTAATTACCGTTCATAGGAAATTTATCATACATACAATACTATAATACATTGATACAACTCAATAGAAAATGAACCAAGTAGCAAATTAAACAAAATCAAATTATAAAAGTACAATACTTATTATAACATTAGTTACCTTCGTATTTTACTTCAATAAGTCTTTCTAAATATTCATTCATTTTCCTACATTACTTTTCAAATGTCATTGAAGTATGAAATACAATCGCAATTAATGAGCTCATTCTTCATTACATTTTTCACTCATATTTGTTTATTCATTTTATTAATTATATTTTCTTAGTATAACAATATCTATAAATCGATTGTATAAGTTCGTAATTATTAAATTCGAATATTTTAACATATGTATATTAATAAACATGTTTTATTTCAATAAATCACAAAGTAATTTTAAACTATATATAAAAATTCAAAATATAAATGCAATGGGTATGTTTGTTTGACCACAATAATAAATAATATCTACATATTATTATTATTCTATTCATATTCTGGATTACTGTAAAGTAATTTAAATAAATAGTTACTTGAAACCACGACAAATCATTCGATTATTATGTAAGATTCAATCCGCAGATGATATGTTACAACACGAATTTATATATCGTATGTTGATATCGCTCGTACATTCTGTGCTGAATGTACAACACATCTGTAACATAATCTTCCATTACATTCGTACCACTGTAATCAACTAACCTTAAACTTAACTGGCAAGCTAAAAAACAGAAAGTCCGTTCGAGAAGGAATGTCATGACGTTGTTTAAATTTCTGTCATTAAATTACATTGCAAATAATTATAACAAATCCAGTAATATTAGCTGGTGCACGCCTAAAATTATTAGATCAGCGTTTAATAAAAGACGCTTGAGGAGGTGGAGTTTTATCGTGGTTTCAAACAAGTTTCTCACAATTTAATATCATATTTTAATATTTGTATTAATTAAACAACCATATTACTATTTATCAACGGGTAAACAAAAACAGATGGAAACATGTTTTACCATTTGCCTAACCTATGATAGAACTTTTGAATTTGATCACGAAGAGAAATTATTATCGAAACTACCTAGTGTACTTTTCCATAGGGTAAGTGCATTTTGAACTATAGTTTCGTGAATCGCATTGCCAATGTGACGAAAGTAATCGCAAGTAGAATACAGCTAACTACTCTGACGATATATTATTTATTTATTTATTATATAAATTTTAACAGTGAGTAGTAACAAGCACAGGTATCGATTACATTATTCGTACCTAATTTTTGGCACTGGAGACCTTATAAAGAATCGGTTGGAAACTAACTTCTCCTCGAAAACTTCAAAACAAAAGAAATATTTCTCGAAAATAGGAAGAGATACCAGGTAAACGTTTTGTTAATCGCATATTTAAGAAGTGATTCTCTATATCTTTTCTAAGATGAAAGTCTGCTCGAAAATTATAATTATATTTCAATGAAAGTTTGAATTGAAATATAAATGTAATATGACGAAATTGTTTAGAACAAATTGGTTTATGCTGACACAGAAAGACAATTGTTCACTGTTCAGATTTAATAAAGAAGTAGTAGTTAGCTATTCAGATACAGGATGAGGTTTCGAAGTCACGAGCTCACTGAATCCTATGAAAATTATTAATAATAAAACAGAAACTGCGGACTGCGTATCATTTTACATACATGCCATGTATTAGCAGTGTTATGGTGTCTTCGGTGGTTTCGTGTATCAAAAAATTGAGTTGTTACACTAATGAAAATACAAAGAATGGTACAAAACGTATACCCCAAGCAGACTTCAAAAATTATTCAGATATAGAATACCATTTCCCCAATAATATTGTCATGATTTGTAGATTATCATACTCATATACGGATCAACGATAGCTCTAATATAAATTAAACTTAATATGATCTAGCAAATATTTTTGTGATAGTCATATTAATATCAATCGTATGTGAAACTACAGTGGTGCAACATTGCACTATGTTATAATATTCGTTATTTTAAAATCCAATAGTCTTTACAATAATTTAATATTAACATATGGGTATCTACGATTTTTTTTCGCTGATGTTTTTCATACCTAAACTTCATTCCATGCCACTTCCAGTCTTTTTTTTATTA
This sequence comes from Mimoniades nurscia nurscia, assembly GCA_018246595.1. Taxonomy (NCBI): domain Eukaryota; kingdom Metazoa; phylum Arthropoda; class Insecta; order Lepidoptera; family Hesperiidae; genus Mimoniades; species Mimoniades nurscia. Next base: position 6,801 of record DWFO01000449.1, read on the forward strand.
GGATTAAAAAAATTTTGGAACAATGTGACATAAATTGAAATAAATTCTGTTCAAACATACTTTAGTGAAGATTTTGAGCTTTCGACGTAAATAAAAGTTAGCCTGTAACATTTTTCACCAACAATCTCGAGTCGAACTGTCGAAGTGTCATTAAAGACAATAAATATAGTAGGTATTAGTGTAAACTATAATATTGTTGTTCAGCGGAATACAAACTTTCATGATGTTACTTTTCTCGATTTTTCTGCATGCCTTATCAAACTTTTTGGGACAAACTATTTTACAAAGGGTTAAATTTATGTGCTTAGCATACATAGCTTGAAACTTATAAGTAACCCCTCGCAAATTAGGGTCGACGCAATCTTGCCATTTTTAATACATTTCTTTATAGAAAACACATAGTTTCTAGGTCAAATTTACAATCCATTATTTTTTTCTTGTATAATTTCATACCGTGGAAGAAATTTAATCAATACACGTATAGAATTGCATTAATAATAATTATAATAGAATAGGCTTCTTATTACTTATTATACTGTATGATCGTGTGTGCGTGTCCGCGAGTCCTTCGTGTAGCTATATTTATGTTAATTTATAAACTGTTTTGGCACACTGACCTCACACCTTCTAGATTATTATTTGCTGTCATAAATATGAGCCCAGATTCGTCACCAACACGGGATAATTCAAAAAATTGTACATCATAGAAATGATTAGGTTTCTTTGTAGAATTGAACTAAAGGTAGGTACAGAAGTACATAATTTACATCACACGTGAAAGAATGAGTAATAGATCTGCTAACGCGATACTTGGTTTTGAAAAGAGTACGTTCAGATACGGATCCTCGGCGGAGTACAGGTATTGAACGCGGAATAATAACTAATGCGCGACAAACACGTTCGAGCCGATTGAGGAGTGGTTAAGTGAAGAACGCGGTGAGTGCAGGGAGTGCGGCGCGCGCTTAGTGGCGGTGGTCCGGCGCTAACGACTTGCGGCTGGCGGAGAGGTGGTGCGCGCGCGGCGCGGGTCGTTGCGAGCGCGGCAGCGTAGTGGGCGCAGGCACGAGCGCGCCGCCGCTCGCCGCCTCGCTCAACATGTCGCGCGGTTTCCACACGGGCGATCCTACAACACACCAAACACCGAACTCTTTTACGGGGTCATCGCTGCCCCGCACCGCTGCCGACGCCGGGCGGGTCGGTCGGCGAGCGTGCGGGTGCGGCCGGCTCGAGCCTCGCTGAGGCGATTTGGACACGTCATCATACCGATATCCGGGTTTCGCGGGTTCGCGAAAAGAGTTGAATGTTTGATGAATGTTGTCGGAGACGTGATCGTGTCGTAAAAAGGAGTGAACGAGCGATCTGTCCATTAGTTTCTGTTCTGATTTGTCGCTGTGTACCATCTGGTTTGTATAAACCGATAAATCGATATTGCACACAATATTGTCTCAAATTTTAATTAATGATATCGAGGTAATAGTCCTACCTCCTTTTTACTCTACGACAATGGCACCCGGTAGAAGCCTCACGAATGTGCGCCCGAACCCATAATTAAAAAGTTAGACACTAGTATCGGAGGTTGCGCGTATTTCAGATGTAGTGGTAGTTCCGGCGGTCAACATTACATCGAACATTCAAATTAAATTATTAATTTACTTAATACATAAGAAAATTTCGAAGAGCTTACGAATTATAACTAAGCCTACAGACACGTATAGGTATTATTATATAAGGTGCACCAGTGAACAAATTTAAATTGATTCTACACGAAAACACTAGTCATAATAGGGAAGTAATGAATTGCGATTTACCAGTGCATTTATCTATTCAAAAGGAACAATATTACATTTAGTGCGCAGCTAATATCTATATTTCTATTTTAAAACGAAGGGTTTACTACTTTTATATTAAGTATTAAGTCAGTATCATATTTATTAAAGTGTATTTAAATGCTTTAGGCTATCCTATTAATTTTATTATATGAGTTAGCCCAATAATTGAATAAGTCAATAGTTATTCTATTAAAAATGTAACATGCAAGTATTATATTGATATAAGTGTCCACACAAGTATTATTATTGTATAATATATATTGCTAATATGCAGTAGGCTAAAATCTGGCGTGACAATAACACTTCACAATTTTTGTCCCTTCACAAACCGTAAATAATTTTAAACGTTTTCGAATATATAGAAGATTCTCATCACTTAATACAAACGTATAATTAGCAGGCATTGAGAGAAACAACACAATAGATTGCTTAATTAAGTATAAGTAGTCGAAATGGAAGACTTAATTAATGGTACAAATCCAATAAACACACAACAGTAACATTGTATTGTACGTGAAGTAATTTGTGATATAAACATTAAATGTGAAATTAGTTACCATAGACAAAATATGAGAAAAGTGATTTAGGATTAACATCAGTACGATTCCACAGCCATTATCGTGTAATACTTAGCACTTGGATTAACTACATATATGATCTAATAGTGATTAAGTATGAATGTCGTGATCAATAATCGTGTCTATAATTTTATCACACAACTACATATATTTTTTTAATTACTAACACCGAAGCCCATAAAAGGGGTTATGTCAAATCATTATTTTCCTCTACAATTCGATTATAGGTCGACACTATCACGTATACGAAATTTGAACCTTACTTTTATTTTGAATGGATAATAATATCACCAAAACAATACTCGTAGTTCTGCACTGTGGAGCTAGTTTATTGGTGTTTTATATTTAATAGTGAACTGTTTCTTTATATATATATATTAATTTAAAATATTCATAAAATTGAAATAAACTATCTAATTTTCATTTATGAATCACCATTTTTATAATCAACCCTAGTCAATTCCTTATAGCGTACAAGTTAGAAATATTCGCAGTAGTGTTAATATTTCACCATTCTTAAACCTTTAATTTGCAATAGCTTATGTAAAACAATATTCAGAAAATAATAAAATAAATTTGTATTTATTATATTTAACACAATAGAATTTTAACTTAAACATGAATCTGGTTAAAGTCGCTTTTTTCGCAATGTCGTGAGGAAGGGCAATGTCTCGTGGAAGGGCAATGTCCGCGCTCGAGGCTCATGTCGTCCAAAGTTTCGACGCTGCTGCGGTCGGACGAGACCAAGATAGATTGGGTCATTAGAGATTTCCTTCGAGTCTTTGGGAGCTTGCCCTTCCCCTTATGCTAGGAAGTCTTCGACTGCTTTTTTACCGACAAGTAGCATTGTACGCAAGTCGGGTGCTCAATTGCTTTAGCGATGGATTCCGTGGACTTGGAAACGACAATACCCATTTTCATTGCTTTATCCTCCGCTTTAGCCAGTTGAGAGTAGTGCGTCATGCGATCTAACGAATTCGTCCCAAGTCTCGCTAACTTCTCACCGCTTGATCTAGATGAGCGGCGGCTTACATTAGGGGATTTACACGGGGATCTATCGAAGCTAGCCTGAGGTGTTCTCATTATGCCCTTTTTTGGGGCAGGCTTTGGTGACTTTGATCTATCCAAACTATTCTCACGAGATTTCATTATACTCCCGCGCGGCGACCTGGACCCATCGAAACTTTGTTGGGGAGACCGAGATTTATCGATAGATTCTCGCGGGGATCGCGGTTGATCAAAACTACCCTTAGGAGAGCGGTGCAACGTCTTCGATTGTTTAAGGCTAGACTTATTTGGTGACTTGCAAATTATGACCTTTGTGACGCGATCCCTGTCAGGCGACGGATGGTCTGCTAAACGACTCGGTGATCTTTCCCTATTAATGCTGCTGCCACTGCCTGAACGAATCACTTTAATTCTTCTGTCTGTAGACGAACATTTTCTCTCAGGGGAAGATTTGAGTGATTGTGACTCTTGCTTACCTAATTCTTTGACCATAGTGGGGTGGTATTGTGTGGGCTGGTGGGAGGACTGAATGAGACGAGCCTGGCTGCCGGTGCTACCGGCACTCAAAGTAGAGGTTGTGCTGTAAAGCAAAGTAAACATATACGTGAAATTGCTTCATTGCCACGAAAGCTATAAGGGGTAAGCACGAGACATATGTATGAGTAGAGCTAAGCGGTTATGCGTAAATTTTGAGAAACATGAGTGAATGAACGCAAGTATCAATTCACGAGTAGTGCAATGTGTAGGCACTGTAAACATAATGTGAACACTGTTTTTACTCCGAACAAAGATGCTTGAACAACTGAACTGCATATTTTTTTAAAACGCATTTAAAAATTAAGAAAACAAAATGAGATTTTAAATAATCATTTGGTTAGATCACCTATTAGAGTCTCTTATCAGTTAATTATATGTATTTTGTTGCATTCAATAACTATTTAACTATTATGTAATATTAATATAGAGCTCTTTCTCAACGTATATACTTTTTGATTTAAAAATCAGAGGCTAACAATTCATTGATATTTGGTCACCTAGTTTTCCAATATTGCAGCTATTATTCTTATGGACATAATTTGTTGTTGTTAATGAAATTAGTAAAGGTCATTTTCGTCATAACTTATAATTACGCCAAGGTTTAATTTATGGAGAAAGACCTCTTTTTAATGAGTTCATAGCTGGGGCAGGCGAAATATTATTGTAAAAACCAAAGCATCTCGTGATTTCAGTTCGGAGCGCAGGGCCCGCATTACATTTGATCGGTGTGTCTGGATCTGCGCACCCATACATATGGTACCTGAGGGTGAGGTGGTTAGGGGTTCGGCCTAACCCTCGCTTGGCAGGCGGCGGCGGCGGCTCGTCCTCGCCCTCCGACTTGGAGCCCTCTGGCTCCGTGTCAGCGCCACTCGGCCCACTCGGCCCGCTAGTGGCCCGCTTGCTACTTTCGCCGCTAGAGACCTCTACTGCTGAAGCTGAGGTGCTTCCTGCCCAAATAACCACGAATTAATTAGATAGTAGTAATCATTAAAGTAACCTTGAAATATTTCAACCCAAAAATTCATATATGTCTTAAAACTAGATAAAAATTTAAAAAAAGTTACGAAACAAGGGTACACCTATTAAAAGTGTTGAAGGGACGTAAGGACGTAACGTTGATATATGAATATTTCATGGATAGCAGGGTAGCAGTTACGGAGTAATTATCATAAATTTTTGAAACTAGAAGAAAGATTTGCAATAAATTCAATATATGAAAATATCTTTTATATATTTAGTTTTGAAGAACTGACCTGCAGGCTCACCAAGCGCTTTGCTCCTTATCCTGAAGGATGGTTCGTCAGAAGATATTTCTTGAGGAGGTTCTTCGGTATCTTGCGAGTTTTCACGTGATAAATTTCCCACCTGTTCAGACAAACATATTCGTTTAAAATGATAAGGAAATCCTGGATAAAGTTCATTAATAAAAGGATAAGACAAAAGATAAGGAACCTCAATATTTCCAGCCGAGAGTCGCTGTCCTGTTATTTTAGATTTCTTCGTTTTTCCTAGTGTTTGGGAACCTTGCATCACTTGTACCTAAAATTTAAAGGGTAAAACGATTATTAAAAACTAATTCATTCAAAATCGATGAAATAAAATGCCGCTATTGTAGAGACGAGATTCGTATTTTTAGGCGTCATACATCAACATATTTACTTGTTGCAATGATTTTAGTCATATATACTCGTATGTATGCATGAAGTTGGAACTCCAACGCACGCTGACGCGCAGAATTTTGTGCCATAACTTCTCCGATAACAGTTACTTTATTCGAACTTGCAAATGTCATATAAGCAAAGATTTACTTACGCGATTATTTACTAAATATGTGTGTTAACGAGTGAGAAATAAGAAATACTTATAATCCATTGATAGTTAAGATTTTATATACAAGTCATAACCATAATAGTGTGCGAAAATTACGACGATGTGAATTGTAATCCTTTTCCATGTGAAGGTAAACTGCCGTACCACCGTCTCGTGTATTATTCACTTCGAGTCTATAAAACTATAGGGTCCATAAAACCTTTGCGAGATTATGTAAATGCTACACAAGGCATTCTAATTTACGCCTTATAAGGGATTGATAGGAAATTATTTAAATAAATTGTGAGATTGTAAAACACACACGAGACAGTTTTATGGAATAAATATTGTAGACATAAAGACCGTAATGACGATGATGATTGTAGACGTAAAGACGTAATGACATGTAAAACATTTAAAATCTATCGTTTCATTATTTTATGTGTAGTGTCAAGAGCCCACAAGCCGAAGGTAGCTCATCGTGATATGGAAAGAGCTATGCTTGGCGTCTCTCTACGGGATAAGATCCGAAACGAGGATATCCGGCAGAGAACTAAAATACCCGACATTGCTCAAAGAATTAGCACGTCGAAGTGGCGGTGGGCTGGTCACATATATTATGTCGAAGACCCGACGGCCGTTGGGGCAGACGAGTTCTCGAGTGGACACCGCGAATAGGCAGACGTACTGTGGGTCGCCCTCCAACCCGTTGGACCGACGACCTTAAAAAGGCAGGTGGTAGCGGCTGGATGAGAACATAATGTTCCAAAATTCCAAAATGAAAGTAGTCTAAGTTACTCTTTAAATCATCAGCTATCTGCCAATAAAAGTCCCGTCGAAATTGGTCGGGCAATTTGAGAGATTATCCAGAAGAAACGAAAGAAAGAAAGAAGCGAGACAAACACAAAAATTTTAACATTTTGTAAAAATTGGGTATTTTAATATTACAACCAGACACTCCAATTTTATATATCTGTATAGATGAATATGATACATCACACAACGGTTTTTGTCCTGGATTCACGCTTATGTGCTTCTACAATAATGTAATATAATTTCTTAATTTCAATGCATCATGTGTAACTTAGTGACAATGCTTGAAAAGTAATTTAATGCAATAAACATACCTGATATAGCGTTTAGCTAACACGGCAAGTGGATTGAATGATTTAACTCCGTTTTGCATAAGACTGTATATCAAGAGAAGTCCTGAGATCATGAAAAATGTGTCTATAAGCATTTCGACATTAAAAAGAATTCGTACAATAGAAGTATCGAGCATCTGTGGGAAAAAGTAAAATGTTTTTATTACTATAGATGGTTGCAAGTACGACTGCCGATTTATAGGTCCTGTGTTCAAAACCCCATTTCAGACACTATTGGATTTTTCTAACTTAAATTTTCTAGTAGTGACTCAAAGTCTAGAAAAATACTTGATGTATGGCAACAGGCTCATCACTTTTTCCATTGTGGGACTCAAACGTAACTGGTGAAGCGTGGGATTGTACTCCACTCCTCTGCCTACCTCTAAGTGGATTTCAGGCATGAACTTTCGTATTGCTATAGATAAATGTTATGGCAGACAAAAATGCTAGTACAAATAATGTTTCAACCTAGTCGTTAAAGGCAACAGTGATAACCAACGATTCTATCCTAGTCATTGGCTAAATATATAAATACCTTATTGAATTGACCGGCATTACCGAAACCCAATGCATTCTTTGTTAGCCATATATGACTACCGGCTGTTACAGTGACTGAGATAAATCGAATGCCCAGCACAGACCCAATGCAAACATCAGATGTTTTCATTAGCAGTTTCGCATTAGTTCCTATATGGAAAGCCTTAGCGAAACGAAGACCTGGAAACAGAAAAATATTATGTTAGAGAATAAGCGGATGAAATAACTGTAAAAATAATGATTGAGGACACTATTATACTATTAACTATTATAGGGCTGTTAATAGTGACGTAACACCACGCCTGTAATCCCCGAATAGGTAGGAAGAGGAGTGTAGTACCCTCCCATGTTTCACAGGTTACGTTTACATCCCTTTACAAATGGTTGCCATGTACCGGGCAACCGGGCATATGTAATAACCAAATCATTCAAGGAATGACTTGTTTTTCACATCCTTCCAATCAATACGACCAACAAGGCAGAATGGCGCAGGTTGGGTGCAGTATGTTAATAATATACAATATGCACACATAGGACGTGGGAGATAATACAGAGCCTTGAGATACACCAGTGTTAAGTTTCACTAGCGGAGATCGAAGTAGGTACTCGTATATACTCGCCCTCGATCACGACAAACATAAGCTAGGACGCTTCGGATAATATAGTTTTTAACCCTCCAAGAGATAAACCAAAAACAAACAATGCTGCTAAGGAAATAACAGATCACAGTTAAAGTATACTTGACATACGTAACCATGACAATAAGCGAGTTTAGTCCTCCTTTTTACACAAAGTTAGAAATTAAAAAAACATTGTACATATCAGGATTGCGACATGCTCAAACAAAGTGTTAATACGTAAAATGTATCTCCAATACATATCATGTTAATAGCCATAATCGAAACGGAATAAACAAGTATGTACGAGTAACGATGTTTACTCACCTATTGGTTTTGATTTGAATTCTTTGGTGCTGGTGTACAAAGTGCACAGTAAGGTCGTAACAGTGCACAGCGCAAATAAATATCTGAAAAATGATAGCGTGACGTAAGCGATAGATCTCTCAAATGCATGAGGATATCGAGTTTTGACCATGGATTAATTTGACCGTGAAAAAGTATTACAGGCTTAGAACGGTGTTTTTATTATGTATTTTTATGAGGCTCATTACCATAAAACTGGTTTTTCCGTTTATGACTCATAATCTTACGCAACACAAATGCTCCCCTTGTATGAATTTTAACGTAACAGCACACTTGTAATCCTCGAACCGAAAAATATTATTGGTACTGCTTACAAAATAAGATTATCTGCAAACGTCCTTTGTTTAACTTCGCCAGAAATGGTACAGTATACAGGATTGACTGTTATGTTAACTGGAGTGTCGACCTGGTACAAGTGAGTGCTATTGAGGAGTACATTGGAAAATTTGACAATGGATTCTGGCTTGCAAATAGCTGGAGTACACAGTCCCCACACAAGGTTGTTATACTGCAAGCCATGCTTGGTTTTCGACTGAAATGAGGATAAGAGAGACATTAGGATATTAAATCTCCGATGACGTGGGCAGGGACGTGTTTGACTTCTACGTTTTTGAATTTGACCAGCTATGTTTAAGTGACCATAATAGAATAGGTGGTGAGCCTATTGCTATCCACCGATCTACAAATTCGGACTCCGAGCTACCTCATAAAATATCAAGTAAGAACAATCCATCAGTACTCGACCCGGGGCTATCAGCAGTCACGCTTGCGACTACTCGACTAAAGAGACAGTCCAAGAAAGATGGATATATTCCGTTCTAATTTCGAATTGTGTGACGTCATCTCATTTATAGCTAGTATATCTATAGATAATGTATCTTAGTTATTATCTACATTAACTAAGCGTATCCACGTCGTCGAAGTGAGTGTGTATTACACAGCTTAATTAACGGAGCAGTTAATTTGAAGGTGAGCCATGGATCGTATGTCATGATAAGCGCATGTTAAGCGTTTTACATGAAAATGCTTATTAAATATTCTAGAATTTTTATACTACGAGTGTGTCGCACAAATTCTTTGATAGGTCCAAATATAATGATGATTAATTTTCTTATATGAAATGCTAACAAAAAACTTATAATACATTTCTTATAAAGTAAATACTGTTGTAATACATACATAAAGTGTACATAACGTCGTAATATAATTTGTATTTTCTCTAATATAATCTCTAATGTAATGTAAGGTAAAAAGAAAGTCATGGAAAGTTTGTATTATAGAAATGTATCAAGAATTTTTGAAGATTCATTCAGGGCTGATTATTGAAACTTTGTGAATTAGGAAATTCGATTGTGTCATGCACACTTAGCTCCCTTGTCACTTACTCAGTTTGGTATCGACTCAGCAGAAGCCAGTAGACCATTTCACAAACTCAATCATTTTATAAATTACTTTCCAGTTTCGTTATAGTGTTACTTGGGGATTTCTTGGAATTCCCAGTTGACGTCTTTTTTACCCCATTTTTTACCGTGTTCAATGCTTCAAGATAATTGTCAAAAAGACTAGTCAAATTGTAGCTTACTAGTATGGCTATCAAAAAACCTTACTGTTGTAGGTTCTTTTACTTCATTAATATGAATATTATTCACAGCGACGCAAATTGTTTCACTCATAATAACATAGCATTTAGTATTCCGCAAATTTAGACGGTTTGTTGAAAAATGTCATCAAGATATTATGTATTATACTAAAATGTATTTTACACTAACTTGTATTACATTTTGTACAGGTCCGAGGATATCAACATTTTTAATTTCCGGCTCCACAACGGAGAGGTTTATCTCCGCTAAACAATATTGAGTTAGAAATTCCGGGTGCTCTTTGGAGGGTACGTCCAAGCATTCGTCGTAGTTACCCAGATGTGTTCTGGAACCGTACAATTGTCCAACTGGAAACTGTATGGAATCCCAAACTGCAGAAACAATATATATGTACATTTTAAACCAGGTAACGTTTTAGGCATTCTGTTCAAAATTAAACATCAAAACAATCTATAAGAATGCACTTTAATATTTGTAATAAAGTTTTTTCTATTATAATACAGAATTAAATGGAATAAATATTCTGTCAAAATTAAAAGAAATGGAACACGATAATTTGGGTCATTTTAATTTTAATTCTTACTCACTCAAAGTGGCCCAAAGTGTAGAATTCTGAACATTATGTATAATTTTGATTAATAAGTCCAAGCATGGCTTTTCGTTGTTTTTCCAATTCTGATGCAGAAGGTTTTCTCTCACTATTTCCAAATGTGATAATCGTTTAATGTAATGGTGTGAATAAAATGTTGCCTTAGAACTGTTATTTAAAATACTAGATGCAATTATTCCTGAAACAAATAAAAACATAAAAAATATCTTTCTTCTACGATATACTGAAGTATTGTAGAGAGATATTTCTTAGGTAGTCTTTTGCGTATATAAATTAACTATTTAATGGATTCAACGACTTATTAGATATGCTGACGAGATGGTAAATCCCTTAAGAACGAAAAGAAGGTAACGTAACTGGTAAAATGAGGGGGTGTGTAATACATTTCTTAGCGTGCCTTTTTGCAGAACATAGACGTGATGTTACGTAAATACCTTATAATGTTAATCGATGACTACTGAAGTGAATATTCTTTAGAATAGAACTCAAATACTTAAGCGTTACAGAAAGTCAAGATCTCTCCATAAATACAAAACATACCCGAGAAACAAACAAATGTTAACACCAAAATACACCTCATTTTTATGAACAAAGAATTTCTTAAACTTTTTTAAATTATATTAATACCAGTACGTGTTACTTATACAAAATCGTTCAACATAATGTTCCGCGAATATTTCCAAAGGTTATTTTAAGTTGCGACAAATTTATTTCTGAGGTAAGTATGAGGGACGACTCACATCTTACGAAAGTATTCGACAAGAATAGCAAGAAACCAAAAGCAACAATAGCAAAAACTTGTAGACGGATTGACATACACGGGAAATTGGATCTGGCAAGCCGCCATATCAATATAATTACGAAACATCACTCCTGTAATCACCTGAGAGGCATGCAGAGTACTGTATTACACTTCCACGTTTCAGTAAGCAGTTACGTGAGCAGAAAAATAGGGATTGAAATAATACAATTTACGTATAAAGTTATTTATATCTTAAGATAGAAAAAAAAGTCACTTCACGGCTGTAATCCCCGAAGAGGTAGGCAGAGGAATGTAGAACATTCCCACGTTTCACTAGTTACTTTTTAAGTCCCACGATGGAATAGGTGGTGAGCCTATTGCCATATACCGGGCACTTATCCAGACTCCGAGCCACTACTAGAAAATTTAATTTAGAAAATTTAGGAGTGCCCGACCCGGGAATCGAACCCAGGACCTCCCGTTCGGCAGTCGCACTTGCAACCACACGACCAACGAGGCAGTCAAATGTCTTCGAGGAAGTCAAATATCTTAAGATTATACGAGTATCTCCGTGTTATGAATATTTCGTCAATAGGTAAATGTCGAGTGAGTGTGAAGATATTCCAGTTTTTGTCATGATCTAGTAAATTAGGATGTCGGATAACTCCTAAACTCAGTGGAATTGGTAGGGCGGGGAGGGGAACACATATTAGGGGCGGCAAAATTTCACAAAAAATAATAAAATAACTGTTTTATCAATATATCAATGTAGTTGACGTTTGTTTTCGTTGACGTTGTTGTCATACGGCCAAACATTTAAACTTTTAAAAGGGCGGCAAAGGGCAATCCCTTTGCCGCCCGTTCGGGTCATAGTCTGCCGATCTGGCCAAGAGCGGGTTGTCGGCATATTCACGCACCTTAGAGAATCACGATGTTTTCCTTCGACGTTATAGCAAGTGATTTTTAAACTTAAAACGCACATTTTAAGAGGTGCGCGCTAGTATTTAGGGCTGGTATCCCGGCGAATAACGCTTTACACTTTCTATTTGTTATAAGACACTATTAAAACATACAACGGTTCACCGACACAAACACTTTAAATATTTACAGTCACGATATTAATGTATAAGTTTAAAGTATCCAAGATAATAGTTCCTTTTGACCCGTTCTTTGTGAATATACTTAGAATAGCATAGCATTACGCTTGTATTTGTAAGAAGTGGTAGGTAGTGGAGAACAGTGCTCTTTTCAGCTGTTATGTTATACGTTGGATGGCATGTGTGGTGATCCTACGGCCATATATTGGGTACAAATTCAAACTCCGGGCAATTTCAAGTTCGCAAAATCCAGTAATATGTATTTTGCCCGATCCTGGAACGAACCCAGGACCTTTTATTCAGCAGTCCGCTTGCAACTACTAAGCGGAATCGTCATATGTACTCGTATATGTTAATAATATTAAATAGTTTAACACAGGAAAAAGTAAATGTCTACTCGATCGTAGGTATTAAATTGAGAGCATGATGCTAAGATAAGATAAGATAAGATAAGATGCTAAGTCAGAATGATTATATTCGACACGTGGGTATACTCATCGACAATTATTTATTATAGTAAATTAGTCTCAAAAACCTTTTTTAGTACGTAACATACATTTGCAATTTAGGTAAGAACCTGAAAATTTGTTAAGATTATGAGTAACTTCCAGATACCACGTTACTGTTTAAAACAATGGTTAAGTAAAAGTCACGTAACTACTGTTTTAATGCTATACCTAAATACCACGAGTCTCCGTAGTGCCCGCGGCAATTGAATGTTATCAATTCGTACAAAAGAAATCAAGGTCAAATCTAGCAGGTATCATATGAATTATACATTACGCACATCATAGTCAGAACAATTAATTTTTAAATATAATTTAAATGCGCAATATCCAATTATTGTCTATTTACTTTATTTGAATTTAACTAAATGAAATTATGTAAATTTACAAGTAATTGTATCTTGATATTAATTAATGCATTTCTTTTTATTAAAATAGTGCTATTTGTTTTATGTTACGCCAGGAACTCTTAAACTTTTACGCTTCTTATACTTTGCAGATTTTAAATTAATTTCAACTGCACCATGAGACTAATTCGATTGTATTTTTAAATAACATTGTAGAATATTCATATTGTGTAGTAATCATTAATCCACATTTTTATTTTGTCTGTGAAATTAATGTTCAAATATATTTACTGATTTTACTATGAACTGATACAGCAAACATGGTGGTGAAAAGTCACGTGTGTATTTGAATGTGTTAAATTCGTAAAAAGCGAACAACGGTTTATTTCATTACGATATTGTTCATATATAGTAACTTCACGCCTGTAATCCCCGAAGAGGTAGGCAGAGGAATGTAGAACATTCCCACGTTTCACCAGTTACT
>DWFO01000450.1:0-20610 GCA_018246595.1 Mimoniades nurscia nurscia
ACTGTGACGTCATAGTGGCGGAAGTGCGGGCGACCTCGCACAAGCCGGACGAAATATACGGCATTATTGGTAGAGAAATTTTATTTTGTTTTATCACATTACACTTTTGCTATTTCGCTTACAGGTTTTGCATTACAGAAAAATTATTCTAGAAGACCGTTTTCTCTGGAGGACCTAACATTAGAAATGAGAGACTAGCAGTAGAAAAATCGTGCCATATTTGTTCTCTGAAGTACATATATATAATGGCAATGTTGTCCTCTGCAGTCGCATACAATACCGGTTTCACACTAATAATGGGGTCAGTGAGAAAGTGAGATCCAATCAGCAGATAACTATCAAATTGTAATAAACAACTGTATTTCCAGAGAGGCTCAGCCCTGGCACCAGAAAAATTGAATTATTTGGACGTCCACACAACGTACAACCTAATTGGTAAGTGTAGATATTTAAATGAAGATAATATGCCCATTTTTAGGAAAAATGATAAGTGAATTTACATGTATTAATTACAAATTAAAAATATTCCGTTCCATAAGCTTCTGTAACAACATTACGCCCGTATTTCCCCTATGGGGTAATGCAACGGTCATACACCGAGCATGATTATTCATAGTTCAAGCTCCTACAGGCTTTTTTTATTGATTGAATTACTGATTATAGTTGTTTGCTTCTTGGATCTTCTGTTGGATTTTATGACTTGGTATGAATTGAATGACTTATATTTGGTATACGACGGCGGCAGAGGTGGCATTCGTTACACCCCATTTGTAAGGAAGGGGCCTGGTGTGAGATGTAATGTTAATAAAACTAATGGAAATGTTTATCGCAGGATAACTCTAGGAAACCAAGTGGATGGCGTACGTTTGGTGGATCCGGATCTCATAGCGGCCTTCAAGAAGCGGTATCCCGATGGAAACTGCATGGCACCACCAGACCCTGGCTTATCCTAGCAGTGACACATACTAGAACCCACCTGAAGGACTCCATAGAGAGGATCAGGAGAGACTTAGATGTGGCATCCCTGTCACATCTGTTGGCAAACTGAGCTGCCGTGCTAGCGTCGTTGGTACATTTGAAAAAATCTAACTACCTTCCAGTGTCTTGTGAGGTTGGATTTCAACTTATCAAGGTGTCGGTCTGTGACGGCATTATTCTGTCTGACACTTTGATATATAAACAATAAGGCTGAACACACGACAAGTACCTACATAAGAGTTTCTATTAGCTCGAAGAACTTGGTATATGTATACATTGAACAATAACATTTACCGTTCGTTGATTACGCTCTGGTTCCTAATTGCAATTGGTACATAATACTCAGTCATACTACAGGCTTGTGTACTATTTTAATAAATATACATATATCTAACATCTATGTATTGTATGCAATCCGTTTAATTTAATATCGATTATATACATATCGATTTAGCATCGATCATTTCCAATCGATTCAACATCGATTATATCAAATCTATTAAATGTATCGATTATCTCGGATGTCGTGATTGCACGGATATATGTTTGTAACATTAATAAATACTGATTTGTTCCTAGTATATCTATTTTATATAAGAATATTCGAAACAAATGTTTTAAATAAAATGCTGAATATAATATGTTGTTCGTATTAATATTGTTGACTTGTGTATATAAGATTTATAAATAGGAAATTGTAAATAAAACATTTTGAAATATATACAAATGTATCAACTATTTATTTTAACAGACCTAACGCACAAAATTTATTATCAATTGAATTGTAACGATACAAGAAAATTTGTTACACATGCCAATATAATAATTGCATACAAATATTTATAGTACAAAAATTAAAAAAAAGACGGCTGCATACTTCGTCTTCCCTTGGGAGAAGATGGTCGGGCCGCACGGAAAAAATTCCTAGTATCATTAGTGCCAGGCTTCTCCCTGGGAATGCTTTATGACAAAATTATCAGAATTAAAAACAGTCACATACAAAATCACGTAGTACATGTATAGGGTACGTACGTACGTAGGTTAAAATTGTCATTGAATTAATCCGGTCACTGGTTAGAGCTATTTTGAACTCATGCTATTTTGAAAAAGAACAATAGCTAAGCTACTTTTAGAATTGAACCCCAAATATTTCTACAATAAGTAAAAAGGTTGAATGCTCTTTCAGAAGAAGTGCACTACAAAAGCTAATTTCATTGATAAAATATTCGATATAACAATAAACTACGAAAGTCAGTAGAGGGATCTCTGAACTTCCTAATGATCACAAGCCACTCACCCAAAATCTGGATAAAGTCGTGATTTCGTGACAGAACTACTAGTGTTAGAGTTTACGGTCTTTGTGTTGTATTTCTCTCTGGAAGCAGTAGACAGTCCGCTGAAATTACAAAGGTATTTTGAACGAAGCCAATCGCAATCAGCTCTCTTGGCCAAATATACAAGAAAGTCTCATTTCTTACACCTCAAGTAATTTGTAAATAGTTCGTTTTATTTTGACTGACAGACTGCTTCATTGGTCGTTTGATATGTATAGTTTATACAAATAATACCTGAAGTTGGAGACATCCATATAATCAAGAAGGTATAAAGATATTTATTTATTAATCTTTTCGTAACACCTTATACTAATGGATAAAGATATTTTATACCAACCCGCTCCTCTCGCGTTGCATATTTGCTAATTTCCCGTCTTTCAATGTTTCACGATATCTTCGCTGAAACTGAGCGAATATTTTTACTTCGTAACGCAGTTCCATGAATAACTTTTGAATATATCAGTGGGAAATAATAATAATAATATCTCGGGACATCTCCACACACGAGAATAGGACCTGATCACTTAATATTCAATACAGACGAATGGATTCGCCATAACCAGTTCTGTAAATAGTGCGGTGATAATGAAGCATAGCCACGGAGGATAGATATGATGAGATGAAATCAGAAAAAAACGAGTTGTACCGCCTTATCTGCAACGCGAGAAAATGTCAGTGTAGTCAGTAACATGGCCCATTTTCAAGGGCATATTTATAGGAAGCGCACAGAGCGCATTATAGGCTATTCACAGCATGGCCAAAAAATTACCTCACCTACCTAACTTATAAGTTGAATCAATAAAATACCTTAATGCTATTAAGCAAATCTCCTTGTGTTGCAAGCGTTCGCTCATCTGATCGGACCGAGGGTGCTTCTCGTGGGGCTGGAGCCTCCCGTCGGGCGCCTAGCGACGCCGCACCGATCGAGCCATCCCGGGGCCCGGACACTGTTTAAATCATCTCGGATCAAATATAAATACAGGGCAGAATCCCAGCGTTAAATATTTTAGAGCAATTACAAAAGCTCAAATGCGCCATATCTGGTCACGTAACTAGAAATTTTTAACTGGTGAAGATTGCTCTTCCATTATCAACATGTGTAATTTTAATGATAGGCTTGTTATATAAACATATAAGTCAGGAGTTAACTGATGATGGAAACTGTACTTACTTTATAATATTATTTAACCATAATTTTAGAAACAATAGCCTCGTATTAAGTTGGATGTTCAAATAAAACGAAACTTTATATTATCATTTATTCATTTTCTCTACACTGTGCCTACATTACTATCAACAATTCATATTTTTATTCCAAGTATCTAGAAATATAAATTAGAAAACTGTAGAACATGAGAATGAACATCCACTAAATTTAAGTGCAGATACTGTAGCTTGTTATGTAACATTAGAAAAATCCAGGTAGTCTTGTAAATTGTGTTCATTTGCCTTTACAAATGAAAACCTCTTAGAAGACCTTTGTGGCGTAGACAATATGGCTTACTGTTTTTACGCTTTGTGAGCTTAAGATTTTGTTATTGACACAGCAGTAATTTCACCTGTTTTTTATACACCTAGTGTGTTTACTATAATCTACATAAATAGCCCAGTCAACAGATGTCACATGTTTCAACATTTATTTATCACAGTAATATATTACTAGCCACTAAAACTTAATTGCACTTCATAACATTAAATAAAAAACAAAAAAAACATTCAGGGTAACAAAACTGCTAAAGGAATCATTAAACTATTGAGTCAGATTATTGATGTGCAGACTTTGAAACAGTTGATTTAGAGTAAAACTTTTTCAGGGGATACATTGAAATGGCAAATTTTATTACAATTCATATATAGAGATTAATGTCAGATGGAAGAAACAAAACAAAAAAAAGCTGTCCAAGGTAACAAACATACATCATAGATTCACTACATACCTTCATACATTACCTTAAAAATTAACAGAGAAGTGAAAAGCAGTTTTAGAATGTAAAACAAAAAGTTTTTGATAGCGAGAAATTATCCTGTATGGTCTAATACTTCAGAAACTCAATGTTCAGTTGCCATATATTTAATAGATATTATTAACTGAAATTAGACTGCAGAAACCCAAACAATGAAAAATTTTGATCTTTAACTAAGTTTTTAATGTATGCCAATGAAAATTATAATCTAAAACACAATGTTCAACAATCTAAGGAATTCTCTCACATCTAAGTGGTACCTTTCATTTTTTTTTCTACTAAGATAGATTTTTTATCGGTTATTTGCGGTCTCTCCTCATCTGCCAGTTGCTCTCTTAACATTGCCGGTCCCGCGAAAACTGCCGCCGATTTCTGAGTTTCAGGAACGTAAACTTCATATGTTTTGTAATATTTCAAAATATTCTCAACATCATTCTCCCGCAGTTTGTATTCCAGCGCTATTTTAGAGACAGTCACGTCCGCTGGATTGGACTGGTGAAAAGTGATGAATTCTATCACCTGTCTAAGCGTTGTGCGTCCATATGTTATACGTTCCGGTTCTTTAAACCCAAATTCGAATTCTTCAACCTGTTTCTTGTTTTGAGGTAGTGGCCGGTCAGAATCCGTCTTCAGCTTCCTCTCGCGAGTGACATCGTCCTCGGGACGACCAAGTGATGTTACATAAACTTCTTTAAGCCTATCGTCCAATCCGGGGTCCCTTCTGTCCAGTTTAATGTCCAAGTCGGGATCAGCTTGAAGTGCCCGCTTCAAATCCTTGAGATTAGCAGGGTATTGCGGCGCCGGAGTGGGCTTTTCCTTCGAAATCACGCGATGAGCGCGATTCTCAATATTAAAAGATTTTAGGGGTCTCAATGCGGTAGACACTAAAGCACCCATCTCAGGTGGCGTTAACAATAAATTCAACAGATTTATATTTCGTTATAAGTTAAGAAAAGTCATTCTTTCGGCGTAAAAAAAACGCCAAAAATTTATCACGTAAGTACATAAGGTTGGATTTCCAAAATCTACATCTGATCTGAACTGTCTCCACTGACACCTGTCTGTCACAAATCACATGGACGATAATTCTAAAACCAAACTCTAAAATTTAATGTTGCCAGTGTCACTAAGTATATAGTTTAAAAATAATTTCATGTGTTTCATGTCAATTTGTCAACAACAATGATAATATTCTGAATTAATCCTAAAGATTATAGATTGAGCAGACGAGCTATTAGCACCTGTGTACGTAAATGTTGCTTTGATGGAAATGCAAAAGGATATGCAATTGGTATACGGGGCGCTACAGCACACTTTAGGGGAGAGTTATGTCCGGCAGTGAACTGAGATAGCCTAATGATCATGGTGATAATGATACGTGAAACGTGCTGAGAAAAATTTGTACTCTTATTTAAGCATATTGTACGCAAAGAGTAATATACGATATGGATTAGTAGCGAAAGCTAAAAACAACAGATTTTAGATAATTATACCATTTAAACGAGATAAGACTTCTCTTAGGGTTGTTTTAGAATCCTTCGTAAGTTCTTTATTCACTGTCCTGTGTACAGGACTGAGTACACTGCGTACGGGAGTGTTGGTAGCGCGCGACTGTTCGGAAGCCATTTTTATTACAGGTGGGCTCGGGCTTCTGCCGAGCCGACGACGTTGCTGCGGTTGAGTTGGTCCTTGCGATACTATCAGAAAATGTGGAAGATATGCCAGATAAATACATTTTTTCCTTAATCATCACACTTGCACAGACACGACCAAAACTACACTCAATTAATGGGTATTGAATAGATATATGTATATACAAAAAGAATTATTTAACCACAAGAATAAAAAAAAACACTAAATCTACATATTCAAACCTGAGCTATAATATGATGGAATAAACCGCGATATATTATCTGGAGCAGTCCTTTCATTGAAAAGATTTGCGATTTTCGTAGAATACTGCGGTGTTACTGTGATTGAAGAATTAAGATGCCTTTCTCGTTGTTCGTTATATTTACTGCTGTTCATTAAAAAGTTCTGTAATAACAATAATTTGAACATAAATAGTCCTAGTGAATAAATAAAAACGTAGAAGAAAAACTGTCGTATTGGTTGCATGCGCGACTGATGAAACGAACGACGGGTCCCGGGTTCAAATCCTTCAACTTTGATTTTCTAGTCACTACTATAAAATCCGAGCCACTGCTCAGAGTCTGTATATGTGCCTGGTGAGACTCGCAAGACAATAAACTCAGTAACTTCTATTCAATAAGGAGACGTAAATGTAACTGGTGAAAAGTGAAAGTAACAAACTCTAGAGACAAATTCTTAATGGGAAATAAATCATTAATATTAATAACCAATCAAAAGAGCGTTAAATTATTACATTCAATATTTACATCATTAATTCTAATAATGTATATAAAACAGAATAATAAAGTATAAAGAATCGTGTCACTTATCATGGTGCCTTGTTGAATATAAATAAATTGATTTAAACCTTTACTAGAAATCTAATTATTTTTCTTTCAATACCTTTGCGTCAGTAACGGTGTTGATGATGGGTCCGTGGGTAGTCACAAAGGCCGGTATAGGATGATATGTAGTTGTATTTTTGGTACTGGGCTCCTAGGGTTGTGGAAACATAGACTTAAAACTTTTCAGCAATGTGACGTTAGCGAAATATAATTTTAATAAAAATAATCATGTACAACCTTTTTCATTGTCTTTATCCGTTGTTCCTGTGATCTAGCTGAATTCCCTCGTACAGGCGACCGCGGCGTCCTCGGCTCGCCAGCGGCGTACCGGCGACACGCAGTGTTGCCAATATCACTTGTAACCCTACATTCGAATGTAAGTAAATAAAAAATTACTGTAATCCTAGCGTATACTAAGAAAATAACTATTTGTGTACCCTTTTTGTTGAGCTTTTAGCTTATAATTTGTTTGCGGTGATATCACATGCCATTCGAATTGTTCCTTCTTGACCGGCGACTTAGTAGCTGTAATATTTTTAAATCATTTAACAATATAAGGTCTCTCAATATCAATGTGCTAAAAAAATTAAAAGTACTCAGAATCAAGTCAATATCCAAGTCGATTCACTAACCATATCAAAAAACGAACAAAATTTTATCGAATAGAACGTATAGGGCGTTACTTTCGTACAACGCACCGCCAACGACCATAAATTGTCTTTTAAAATTTCCATACAAATGTTACAGCTGAAGTACTTTCTCCATGAAAACATTCTCCCTTCAGCGGAAGATCCATCGTTTTCATCTTCGACGAGGGCCGTTTTCAACACACAGCCCTTCATTTGAGTTAACGGTACTTTCGATGTAACCGTCAAGTCGCACGACGTTATAAACACTTCGTCCTCTTCGAACTTTGTTTTGTCTATGCAATAAAAAAAAATCTCAATTTAACCATCCTCAAAAGCCATTGGCGGTGCGTTACATCATACGATATTGAGAAGTGTAATAGTGTATAAATAAAATACACATTATATTAATAATTTGATATGCATATAGTCCATTAGCTTACAACACTGCTCAAGGCAAAAATTGGCGGTTTTCACATTTTAATGCCTTTAAATAGAGCTACTCATTGCGCGTCTTACCATTATATAGATTTCAGTCAATAAGATGCCGTAATTCTAAAAGTAGTGATAGCGCGTGTCGCTTTATTCATAAATCTACACGACCTGGTAAAAAGACAGGTGGCCGAGTCGTCACAAATGTACGTGTGCTAGAATAAAGACCAAATGGCACAATTTGGTAAAGAATTGGCTTTGATAAAGAGCTTCAAAAACAATCCAATGATTTTTTAAATAGAAAGTTTTTCACGTTTCCTTTAACGAGGGTAAAAAAGACTTATGCGGTGTTATAAGCTAAGGGCACGATATATTATTTGCGAATCTATAGACAAACCTTCTCTGGTTTTGGAGGCTTGCGGTCTAAGCGGCGACACGCTATCTGAACGTATTTGTCTATGAATTGGTGGTGGAGGCGACGGCGACTTATTATTCAATGCTATAGTTCTTTGCTTTAGTATTTTTTCGGCAATAGAATATACTCCAAATTGATGTTTTGGTAGGACGTCTATATCACGATATAAGCGTTGCCTGAAACAAACTTTATTGACATTAGCCCAAAATTTGTACCCACGCACGTTTAAGAACGAGGTACTTGGATGAAATCCAAGTGACTAGAACAGTCTAATTAAAATACTTTCATCTGCTTACCTATAAAGATTTCCCTGCTTCGTCAGCCACGCCTCTATATGTTGTAACCAACCCTAGAATACAAAACTTAATTAAATAATTTGTTTTTCCTCATAACGCAACAAAAATAACTGCACGATTAACTAATAATCATCAAGGGTCAAAATTACTGTAGACGGAAACGTGAAATTGAGGCATAAACTAGGTACCTAAGAAACTAGGTAACTTTCCATACATAGGGAACCATGAAAATCGAAAATAACACAGGATATTGGATATTGTGTATATAGATTTTTTTATTAATTCACAAGAAGGATTTATGAAGGGGACCTGTTGCTGTCCTATAACGGAGCCCGGTCTACAGATCCTCATCCAGCCGATAGCCTCCCGAGCGGTCATGCGATAGTGTTTCATGAGGTAACAACCAATTAGTGAACCGGTGCGACCTAGACCTGCCTGAACAATTGCTAGATGAACAATAATGTCAGCGGTTTATTAACATTTATTGATTTTATATAATCTATGTGCATGATTACTAGGGAAAACTTAAATGAAACAACAAACTAATCAGATCATAAACATATTTTAAATGTAGACATATTTTAAGAAAAATGCAACGCAAATAAAAAAAACGTGTGTGTCTCGGGACGCTCGAACGAAATTAATCTAAGAAACTCAAACTAATCTAAGTTGAAATATTGAAATTGTTGAACTTGAGAACCTTGCCTTTGTGCGAGGAATAATTTGGGATCCGCATTAAAAAAGCCAATAAATCAATTAGAAAATATTATTGCGGTGACAAGGATATTATAAATTTATATGCTGGTTTCCATTTTTATTCACATTTCTATTTTATTTTTACTTTGCGTCAGATAAATTGACTGGGCCGCAAAAATATTCATATTGAGCTGCATGCGGGCCACGGGCGGCGAGTTTAATATTCCTGCCGTACAGGGTTACGTAACGAAGCGGTTTACCCTCCCATAAGAAGTAATCACTTCAATAAATTAATTGCTTGTAAATTACAATATAACGAATTTTAAAAATAAACTATCCCTACTGTCAAAGACGACGGTGCTTTTATCTAGGCGACAGTGCTGCCAACTAGATGACAGTACGCCATTTGTTAAATAACAATGTTGCCGCTACCCGCAACAAAGAACTCTTGAGTAATATTACCAGTACATGAACAGAGCGTCACATGACGCGGTGGTAGTTGAGGTGTACATGACCCTACAATTAACATATATGACTATGGTAAACTCGTAACCTTGCAGTGCACTGCAATAGCTCCGTCACATTCTTCGCTGATTTGCAAAAACTTCATTAGAATATGACGCGGTGGACATGAACCGTCGCGGAAGAACAAGTCGTAGTGTGTAATGCCAGCATTACTAAAACTAAAACAAAATGCGTAACATCGTAATATCATGCTTGTAACCCCCGAAGATGTAGGCAAGGGAGTGTAGTACATTCCAACGTTTGACCGTTTACGTTTACTTCCTAATATGGAGTAGGTGGTGAGCCTATTGTCATACACCAGGCACAATCTCCACTCCGACTTACATTAAATAATCTAAGTTAGAAAAATCCAATAGTGCCCGACTTCTTCCATAGAGGGACGAACACGTAACTGGTGAAACGTATACCTACTATTTTACTCTGCCTATGTCTTTGTGGATTACAGGCGTAATGTTACGTTTTGTCTTACGTTATGCTTTAATGTTTTTTTTAATGCATTAATTAAAGTGTATTGTGTTGCATATTATAAAGAACAATCATGATACATAATTTGTTTTACTTACACGGAACTATCATAAAGTCTTTTGTTTAATCTAATGACAATTTGGACGTCATTATCCTTAAAGTAATTAATATACATTTGTGGTGGGTGGTATAAGTTAACGCTATAGTCGACAGGCCCGATGAATGCAAGAAATTTACCTAAAAATATTTGGATTTCAGTTAATCACTCAATAATATTCTTTGTCTACAATTCTCAACAGCAATAACATACCTGGTACAATCCAATTCAGATCACCACCCTGAATTTTATCTAGACGCCCGTATTCCTCATAATTAAAATCTTGAAAATTGAAAAAACCTAAATCCTTAGCTTTCGATATAGCTTGTAGACAATCCAGTAAAGATATTGTGTAAGTTGAATCACCCTGTGTCGCGTCTTGAAACGGTCTATGACGATAGATATTATTAGCTCAAACTATTTGAAACGCAATCAATTCAAAATCTTGATAACCAAATAGATATTAATAAACTAAACTTACTTGTTTACTTACCGATAACTTTGTCCATGAGATAAGAGTGGTTTGATTGCGTCTTTTGGCGACAGACTTAAATAAATTACACCATAACATCCTAAAAGAAAAGCGGCATTCGCTTTCTTCTTTGGATCGACAGATGTGTAATGAACTATTGCTATCTGCTTTTTCAAATATTGCTTCAATTTATCTTCCAGAATCGTGCAGTACTTATAAACACATCCTAAATTCAATGGACCAAAGTCTGAATAATAATTTTCATAAACCAACTGGTCGTCTATATTAAAATAATGTGCTTCTGAAGAGTCCTTGAATACTTTCCCTTGTCTTACAGAAGCAAAATATAGCACGTTCTTTATATATTCTGCTATGAATACAAAATCGGGGCTTCGCGTCATATTAAAAGCACATTTAATATTTGATTATACATTGTAGTGATCAAAGTTTATTAAAGTTACGATCAAATAGAAATTATATGAGTAGACTCTTATGATTTCGTTAATTTATAAAACATGTTCATAAATCAATACATACAACAAAAATAAATACAATACAAAATGACACTGTTATTATAGTACCTAATTGTTTTAAATTTTACAACTAACCAGTATGATTATACCACCTATTCTATACAGGAATATTCACAACTGCATAATGCATTTTAGCAGTGCGTCGTTATTTAAAGTAGAATTCAATTAGGGTTAATAAGTCTAGTTCCATCAGCAAAATACATTATATATTATATATACTGTAAATATTATTGCAGTTTTCAAACGTAATTTGTATGTCATATTGTAGTGTAAATATGGCAACCCTAGTCTTTTCCCGGTTCGCAAGGTAAAGTGTCAAAGTGTTCACGATGAAAATTTTCAAATCCGCGACTATTTTTGTCATCTATTAAGTTAAAGTGTTCATAATAAGTACAACAAAATGCCAACGTGTTATTCATTTTGTTTCATTTCATATTTCAGGTCTGCATTTGTCTTGAAATCATGGCCGATGTTGATGTGTGAGTATTGTTATTTCTTAATTTATAATTATTTTGGCGTGGTATTTATACAGTTTTATCATTCTTATATGTATTACTCTTCGTAAACAACACAAAATAAGTAGTCGTGTTCAATAGCTTTTTGATATAACTGTACATAAAATTATCATCAACATAACCTACAAACCGTTTCATGTTTTGAGATCATTTCAAAGAACAAGACGATCTACATGCCCTCTCCGTGTTTATTGAACCTGAAGTAGTCATGTTTAAATCTTTAATTTTATATCTGCGCATAGGAGTAAAAATTTTCTACTTTCATAACCTATATTACTAAAAATTTTGTATGGTAATCGCCGCCAATTATAAATAAAATCAAGCAACCCTTTTTATTTTTTAACAAATTAAAGTATTGCATTTATGTTACCTGCCTGGAATATAGATAAGTTGTAAAATTAAAATTTTGCCGTATGTTCAACATGTACAAAGCCTTAAACATTTACTTTTTAAATATGAATACTAGCTACTATTTATCAAATGTACTTAAATGCCTTAAGTTCTTGTCTCTGCATCTAGGACTAAAACACTATTTTATTCTGTTTAAGTACCAGTTAATTTCACAGAACAGTGTACAGTTAATCCAGTTATGCACACTAAAATCAGTTAAGCCACACACATGCAAATGCCTTCCCGTAATTTCATCATCACTGGAATTACATTTATTGGGTTACTTGGGAAGAAATACCAATTGGCATTAATTTTGCCCTTACATTAAATGATAAATTAATGAATGAAATGCTGTAATGTTAATGAAGTGAGTACCACAGTTATTTTAAAGTTCCCCCTATTAATTTTTCTAAATATTGATATATATTTTTGTATATAGAATGTAGAATGAGTATCTCAAAGCACATCAGCTCTGGAAGATCTCTGTGATATTTAACTGTCTGTGCTCTCTGTGTACTACATAAGGCACCAGGGGTGATGATTTATCAATGATAATTTACTAATATGTATGTATTCCCTCAGTGAGGTTGCCCCCAACCCCGTCCTGAGTGGCGGTGCAATGGATGTGAACACTGCCCTACAAGAGGTTCTCAAAACTGCGCTCATCCATGGTGGACTTGTTCATGGACTTCATGAAGCTGCCAAAGCCCTTGACAAGTTAGCATTTTGTTTTATTTAAATTTACTCATATCATTTAGCAGTTAAGATATTTAACAAAGGACAGGACACAATTAATAATTGAGTGTATTAGACATATTTTTATATACAAATGGAAATACTTGTATGTAATTAAATGATGAATTAATATATTTTTTATTATGTATCATTGAATTTTGAAGTAATGCTTGTCTGTAATTCTACATTAATTTTTAGGAATATTTTTATAAATGTTGTTGAAAAAGTTGGGAGTTAACCCCTCATGTCTCTCTTATTCAATGGCATAAATATGATAGGTCATTCTTAATGGCAGAATAATTTACTGTGGCTAAGTATATTTGTAGGATTTGAACAGATGAAAGGAGTGGTTTGGATTTGTCTTGTACATGGCAATAAGCTCACCACCTATTCCATGCTTGGAAATAAATGTAACTGGACCAAACCTGGCAGTTAAGTACACTATACTGCCTATCCTATGTTACATTTATTAAGACTATTAGTGTAAATTTTTCTTGTACCTTAGAAGGTCAATTTAACTATTGACTAAGCTCACCTGTAGTTTTAGATTATATTTTGTAACTGTAAGACATATTAAAATGAGACTCTTACACTTTCTGAACTGATGGCAATGAAGGTATACAAATATTCACATGGTTGATGACTGTTCTAGTGGTCAACCTTGTGGAAATATCCATTGAGACATGAGAAATGATGGATACACTTTGTTGCCAAAATTAATGCATATACATAGTACCACACTGCTTGTATCATCAAGATTGTGGCCTCCCAATTGTGCTACATTCCCACAGTTTGTCTTGTTTCCATAATTTGTGTCAGGACAATGATGTTAAGACCATCAAACATTATGTCTGCATTGTTCCTTCGATATCTATGAATTGAATTTTCTAACATGTTCTCTAAATATTAAAGTCATCATTAATAGTGTCATCTTTAACATCACAAAGATATTGTCGCACATAGTTCTTATGATTTAGTATATTAAGTTAGTTGATGAGACTTGATCTAATAGCCTAAGATGACTTTATTAGCGATATTGGTGTTACAGCAATCAGATCTAAGTAAGAAAAACAGATTGACAATTATGTGTGGAAATCAATTGTTAAATCACTGAATCACCTCAGTTAAATGAACAACAAGCAGTATTCGATAAATCCTTAAGCAACATATATACTATGGAACTTTTGTCTGCTTTAGGAGGCAAGCTGTATTATGTGTACTAGCTGAGAACTGTGATGAGGCCGCCTACAAGAAGCTGGTGCAGGCCCTCTGCAATGAGCATCAAATCCCACTTGTGAAGGTAATACTGAATTAATTTATTGCAATATAACATTTCAATTTGGTTTTAATTTGTGTCTACAATTAAATTCTACTGATCTTTGTCAAATGAGTGGTTGAATTAATTTTTGTGTCATCTAATGTTAAGTGGTTATTGTGAAGAGAAATGGGCTGCCTCAAACAATATCCAATATTTAACAGGATTTCATTGCTAATTGTAATATGTATAAAAACTGTCTTTAACTAACAACAAAGTTCTCTTAAGAATATCGAATTGAAAGCTGCCTATGCAAAAGTTGTTGTAGTTTTGTATTATCGCTTTGCACGAGCCTCATCGCCTTAGTGGCGCTGTGGTCGAAAAAGAAGCGTAGATTGACTTGTATGCCCCTATGGTGGCTCGCACTATGCTGAGTCAGACTTTCCTAGCATGCAAACATTTAATTTTCATAAAATACCATTGCATACTTTGTACTGTGTATTATATGTATAAGATGTGTTTAAACATACAATGCTTGCCTATTAGAAAGATAGGAAACATTTTGACTGTCTAATTCTGTCAGGAAATGTTTATGAACAGGGTAAGAACAGCTCAATTCAAAGGATCATTATACATTTAAATCAGGCCATTACTGGTGAGATTGATGACATGTTTTTAAGAGACCTTTAGAATAACTTCAATAAATTCCTGCAGGTGGACAACAATAAGAAGCTCGGTGAATGGGCTGGATTATGCAAGATTGACAAGGATGGCAAGGCGAGGAAGATCGTTGGTTGCTCATGTGTGGTTATCAAAGTAAGCATTAGTACAGTAATGATCTTCTATATGAATAATAATTCACTTGTTTTTATCTTATACTGAGTATTTTTGTCAAATTAATCAGGGCCTCAACTATGAAATATGTTAACATATTTAATTAAATGCTTTTGTGCTGAAATAGTGAAGTTAAAGCAACAGAGATGTTAAAACATATTTTCATGTCCTTGCTTGCTGCTACTGTTACATTGAATTATAAATGCATAGTTAGAAAATCCACTTCATAATAAACTTTGCGCTTGCACGAACACTGCCAATCATATACTATGTTGTCAGTGACTTATATGAGCGCGATAGAATTTTGGGTGACCCTATGGTGTCCAGCCACGTGCACAGACTACCTTCCTATCGCCCACACACTTATCATAATTTTTCAACAAAATAACTAGCATTTTTCGAGTCTAAAAATAAACACAAAAATTTTCAGTTTTTTAATATTTTGTTTACAGGATTTTGGTGAGGAAACGCCAGCATTGGATGTGCTCAAAGACTATCTTAAGTCTTCAAGCTAATCCTTAGGTGTAATGTCTTCTAAGTAAACAATAAAATCAAAAAAAATCTTTTGGTCTTTTACTTGAAAGTAAGTTAACAAAAAACAAATGAATTAGCATAACTAATTACTACTGACAAATAAAGAAGAGCTAAGTAAACTTTGAGTTAAGTGTATTTTATCAGACTACTACCAAGTGTCATTAAAAATAAACATCGTAATTGTACTATTTACACACACAATTTGGAAAATTGGTCGCAAATTTCCTTGTGTTTAGGCCACTGTTGTACTTGACATTCCCTGAAAATAATGTTTAAATATTAGTTTCTCTTAAAATAAGAAAAACAGTCTACCTACCTAGTGCTTAATATCATCTAGATATCTATGTAGCCGAGAATTTATGACGACAATATTGCATATAAATTAAATTGGAAGAGGAGATATATAATATGGATATTACCTGCCACAATACCACTCAGTCTTGCAGCTAGAACACTTCTTGCTGGCGTTTTCCCCGCACCTCGCACACTTCGCTCCTCCGCTGTCTAGAGCTAGTGCCGCGTCACTCGTGTAAGATTCTAGAAGCTTCTGCGCCATAGTACGCGACTCCTCCGAACCGTCCATCTTGAAGTGATCCAACTGAGCTTTGGCAAGAGTTTTCGTCCGTTTGTGGACTTGCTTCAAATATGCATCTTTGATCTGTATGCGATTAAAAATGTATCTAAAGTAGAGTAACCAGAAAACCGGTAACCAAAGAGGTTAGAAAAAGGAAACTTAAGTAGGTACATTGAAAGAGAGTATTATTAATTTTTTTTCTTACTTGAGGAACGACTTCGATCAAAGTGCAGCCAGGATTCTTAGCACTATTGGTGCGGTTGTGTAAGCTACTGTAGTCGCCGACGGCCAGACGACAAAGGAACACTTTCAGGTCGCCCAGCGGTGGGATCTGATCCAGCATTGTTTCCGTCATTTTCGATTGAAGCTGTTATAAAAAATGATAAAAATTACCTGTATTAATTTTTCATTGTAAATGTATCTATAGGAAATACACAACCACATTAACTACAAATGACATTCACCATTGTAACCTTGAATAGAAAACGATTATTACATAGTCATGCCAGATCCCTTACGACATAAATCTATGTCCTCATTGACCTCACGTGCCTTCTACCTTCATTTTCAATCCAGTTACGCTTTTTTTCAAGAGTACACGCTAAATAAATATAAGTTATTTTGACTGGAATAATATGTATTTAACTTTTAATAGACGATATTTTAGAATTACAAAGCATTCATAAGTGTTTGTAACTTTGAATTCAGAATAGTAGCAAGGATTGGATTTGTGCTTCCTGTATGGAAATAGGCTCAACCTATCATGAATGAAACGAATAACATAACATGAAAATTGAAAGTACTATACTCCGACCATCCTTTCCGAGAAACAGGTGTGATGTTATGTTGACTAGAAGTTTATACTACCGCACAAAACGCAGAGCGCCGGCAATCATCAATGGTATAGTGCTGGGACAGGCGAGGTTCCAGCAGCAGCTGGCGGATGCACAGCCACAGCTGTGCTTCGGTACGATGTAGCTCGATCAGCTCCTCGTTTCGAGGCTTAGACCAACGGCCATCTGTTACAACGGTAATTTATTGGTATACATCGCAAACCCATGTTTTAACGTATATTTTGTATTAATGTATTGTGTTTTAGTAATTAAATATATTTGGTGATCAAATATAGTCGTTGCAACTTTTTTGTAAGAATGAATATTATCCAATACAATTAAAGAAAAATTACCAAATACTTTGGCGGCTGTACAGATTTATTGCTTTTTTGCCCTCATGCCATATTTAGTGTCATGTGACCAGCGACATTGCAGGAATAGCGTTTTTGGCGCGATTTAGAAATCTAATATCAATTATTGTCGAAATTTACGGTAGATTTGGATATATCAATTTAGTGTTAATATGGGTAGTACGGTAGATGTGAATTAAAACGGTATTAGGAAATTTTCCAAAAACCCTACGACACGATCGATTGATCTCCATAAATACATTATTCACACCTCAACTGGATTTGAACTTAAGAGAAAACTAAAATTTTCAATTGACGACATCACTCACAATTGAAAAATTGCATCTCTCCCTTTTCATCAGTCTTCTTCCAGGACTCCAGCTGGAGCAGGTGGGCCAGTAACGAAGGAACGTCGTAAGTTTTATATAGGTTGGTTGCTATGGACGCGCCGACGCCAGCGACCTCTATATGCTCAGCTATATATCTAGATGTAAAAAATCCTATACATTTTTAGACACCGATTCACGATATATTTTTGCTATTATATATTTATCAAAGGTGGAGTATGATTTTCAATACATGAGTATCTACTGCAGCGAAAACTAAAGCCACTCACCGCACAATTGAAATGCACCTCATGCTGATATCAAACTGCAAATCTCTCTTCTGCCGCTCGAGTTCGTCCATCACAGTTTCGCACTCCATTTCTTTTACCGTCACTGGTCTCAAATAGTCATTGCTGCGGACGAAATTTATAGCAACTGTTGTATCAGCACGCTTGGTTCTCTACGGGGTAGGCACCTGGTTTGAATAAATAGATAAGATACTGCCTTACGGGGAAACCAGAAGTTCTCATAACCCAGTGTTAAAATATGATACGAACGATGAGTTTAAAAATAGGTCTGCAAGAATAGAGAGAGATTTGGTACCTACTTGGTAATGCGATTACCAAGCCTGCCCCGAAACTTTACAACTTACAACTGCGTCCTTACAATGGTGAATGTTAATTATTCTAAATTTCACTATTGAAACGGTTGTCCCTTACAATACTTGTAGCAGTTCACTTGTTATTTTATAAATATCTACTTAGATTCACACACTCTTTGTCACTAAAATTTCATTATTTGACCATCATCGGTTACCAGTATTACACAATTTGAAACGTCAATCATATTTACGTTGCTTCAGTTGAAAATAAAACATGCCACGTCAAGTGTTGTAACGAAATTAATATTTAACGTGTTGACTACTTACAACGCATATTATCTCAACGCGCGAACCAAACGGATGTCACTGTAAGATACCTGATATGAAAAGAAAAGTCAAGAGAAGGTATTCCGTATTACGTAACGAGGACAACCAGGCCGGTGAGCTGGTCCACGGCGTAGTGCAGAAGGTCGATCACCACGTCGCTGATGCACTGGGCACCGTCCTCGTGGAACAGGACTGTCTCCAACAGACCCACCGCTGCTGCTTCGTGGTACAACTGGAAGTAACTTCTAGCGTAACACTCATTGTGTCCGTACGTAGGTATTGTGTCACACGAAATTATATAAAAAAAATGATTTATGTCAGCCAGTAACTACTTAATATGTGTCTCCCACAAACTGTTGTAATCAACCTTTATTCTTTCCTACTGCTGACTCATTTAAGTCACGATTCACTTACCACCATGTAAATACCGAAAGTATTAGCCGGCGCCGGCTCCAACTTTAAAATTTGCGGATAGATTTTCGTACGCCACACTTGAATGCATATTGCCTCAAAAACCAACACCGGTAGCTGGAAAGTGCAAAACGGTTAGCTACATCGATCCTGTGATAATAATTGTAGCTATGTACCTACGCACAGTCTCTATGAAGCCGGCTTTCGTTGTGCGGAAACTTATACACATAAATAATAATAAAACATTATGGGATACTTCACATACAAACAGCTGACCCTAAATAAAGCAAAGACTGCTATAATACCTGGCAACTGAGAAACATACATTTAGACATTTATAAATACGTAAGTACTTACATAGATGATTTTGCACCCTGACACATTAAAATTAAAATTGATCGTGACACAAATATTAAAATTTATCTTAGGTGGAAATCGGATCAACAAATTACTTCCCAACGCTCAGGTTCCCTAACCACTAACAAACAGGCCAACTGTATTAAGAAAGTCTCAGAAAATTGTTCTTTATTGCCTAGTTCTACATACAAATCAGCATCATCATCATATCATAAAAGAGCATGGCTCTAAGGATCTAATATTAAACTGGTAAAAAATGCGATTTTTAAATTGAAAGTGTTTTTATAGGATTCGAGAGGACTTGGTACAATTTCTAACTAATGCACCGATTTGTTCCATACAAATTACAATTTTTTTATTATTTCATTTTCTAGGTAAAAAGTATGCAGTAAAAACGAATATTTAAAATTTGAAATAGCTAAATGATTTTTTTATGTATTTGGTAAGTCTGAGAATAGATTGTAAGCTAACTTTTATACCCTAACCTGAAAGGCTGATCTTATCCAAAAAAAAATATATTGAATTATTTATTTATAAAATTACTAGCTGGCGCGGCGAACTCCGTATCGTCTATTCAAGTTTTTTTCTTTTTCTCCCTCTCCCTCCTCCCTCCCCTCCCCCTTCCCTTTTTAAGATGTATTCTGCTATTCGGGGCGGAGACAAATCCAACGAATCAAAAACCATGAACATTGGTCCAGCAGATCTCGAATTATAAGTGTTATAACAAATCAGACTTTCTTTTATATTATTATATTTAGATTATTATTTTGTTTTATATTTAGATTATTATTATTACATTTCTTAGACAACAGTGACTGATTATAATTTAATAAGAACTTTATTGAATATCAATAAAGTTAAAATTGACTTTAAATTTTATTTAGAAAATGTTTATATGTTTTTCAAACAGAAAAATATACTGAATTATTTGTTATTTATAAAATTATATTAGATTTAAAATTATATAATTTTTAAATTTGGCATCAAAAAATACGTACATCCCCAAATATTTACCTTTCTACCCTCACCTTCCGTTTTTATCGCGATTATAATATTTTTATATAAACCATATATAAATAACTTAGCCGTCGTTCGTTTCTCTAACATTTGTAACATTCAAACACACAAGAGATCCTTTATTTTTATCTAATAAGCAATATATATTTTATAAAATGCTGCTAACAATATTTGGTATGATGATGTAGTTTTTAGTACTCTAAAAGATAATTAAGTGAAAAAGTGTAAATTTAAAGAGGAA